>JAJIZL010018982.1:849944-888224 GCA_023969395.1 Amblyomma maculatum | reverse complement strand
ATACATACATACATACATACATACATACATACATACATACATACATATATACATACATACATACATACATACATACATACATACACACATTTTCCTTTTACATGAACAGATGTTCAATGAATCCTTTCCATGCTCATGGCTACATTTACTTTACTGTTCTGTGACTACAACACTGACAAACCGAATTACAAGTTACATTGTTACACATTATTACATTGCAATGAGCCCCTAATTATTTTCCCACATTTGTTTGCTGAGTAAGTTACTGTGTTGAAGACTTTTTTGCTTCCTGTATTTCAATTTTGTCTAGGTGGGGTACATAGAAGGCACACCCTAGTGAGCAATTTTCTTTGTTCTCATTCTTGTCTTTGCACAGCATCCAGTGGTCGACTTCCTTACTTACCATTCTATCAACATGTTCTACTTTGCGTGTGGTGGTTACTCTAGAAAAATTATGAAATGCGCAGGAAACCAAGCTTTGATATTTTAATTGGTGACCGAGGAACTTTGGACAACGAGGCGAACATCTTTTTACAGGAGTCTGCCTAACTAGAAAAAGAAAAGACAGTTGAGGCAAAAATGTCCTTAGTCTGGCTATTAAAGAAAAATGATCATGATGGCATTCAACTGTCACAGTCAGTCACTGTGGGCATACATGGGCTGCAAAATCTTTCTCTAAAACTTCTTTATGATAAAAAGGACATCTACAGAGCTGAATGCAGCACCATCGTAGAACACTGAAAAACACAACCAATGAATATACTTTAATGATGCTGTGTTAACCAACAATGGAACAACAGACTTAAAGGGACACTAAAGAGAAAAATGAAGTGGGATTGCATCGATAGAATGCCAGTTCCTGGTACAAAAAAGCCACTCTTACTGAAAACAGAGCTGTTATTAGGTAGAAAAGAGGAAGAACAGGAATACAGGTATCGCCGCCACAGCCGAAACGGCTGAGATTCGCAACCATAAATCACGTGACGCGCAAATGATCTCGGAGGCTGACAAATGCGAATTACGTCGCCCGTTTTAATGCGGTAGTAGGTTTTGTCTCGAATATGATAACATGCTCTTATCACACGTAAACGACGGCGAAAAGACAATGTAAATGTTGCAAGGCAAATATAAATATATACTTGGCGGCGCCACAGACGCCCACTTCAGTTTCAATTATGTTCCGGCTCAGGCACTTCGCACGTGCTCGATAGTTTCGTTTTGGACCTGCGGCGCTTGATATACGAGCTCCGAGCTGCAGATGCGCCTACCCTAAGTGCTTATCGAATGAAGATCATGGCTCGGCACGCACCTGCGAAGTATCCTTCGCTCCCCACGGGCCAGCAATCACGGAGCCTCCTCTTGCGTCATAGTGTGCGTCATCCTACCCTACTACGTAGGAGAAAAGTTTGAATTCGACCGGCGGAAAAAAAAAAAGAAAAAAAAAAAAAGAACCGAACTTCTTATTGCAATATCTCGGCAATGATTAGATTTTTTTCTGCCCGATGTAGAGCTACAGTGTCATCAAATGCCGTTTATTAGATTTTGATAGCATATTTGGGTGTCTTTAGTGTTCCTTTAGGAGGCCTTCCACGGAATTATGGCATGTTAAAACTTTGCAGGAAGTTGTAAACAAATCACAGGGGGTCCTGCCTACTTTGTGTGCCTTTATCCTTTGCTGGGTTACTTGTGCATTTTAGCTAGCATCGAAACAAGAGACTGAACCAATCTTGAGCTATTGAGGCTGTCCATCTTGGAGCTCTTGACTGTAGTAGCTTTCAGCCATATGGACATCAGTCATGCTGTAAGAGTGGTTCACAATGACCTGCATATATGTACATAGTTTTGCCTTGTGTATACGACCAGTATAAGAGGAGAAGGGTGGCATAGGCTGACAGACATGACACTGTTTCTGCACCTGAGGCTGCCTTCGACATGCATGCCATTTGACGAGATCCAGCGATAAAAATTGTTTTCAGCAGACATTTCGAGTCACCTCCATTGCACTGTAGGCTAATGCTTTGTGTGCATTCTATTCCCCGAGTTTCTCCTATAATTTGGCTCTTTGGTGCAGCGTGTGTATTGTTGCATTGTGAGAAACGGGGCTTAAAAGCTAGAGAATAATACTCCAAATTAGTTGAGCGCGCCTTGAAGAGTAATGGGATAAGACCCTGTTTGTTGAAAAACAGGAGCCATAAAAAAAGGGGCCCAAAGTTACTTTTGTTACGACAAATCCATTAATTTTTGTTTGGTCTTGTGCTGCGCCAATATGCAGCTGCTGTCTACAAACAGAGAGTTTTCAGTCTTGTTCCAAGATGCAATCTGCCATTGTATGGAGCTGCTTTTGCTTCATTCTAGACTTGAAGGCGTAAAGTTATTGCTTACAAGCAATAACAGTAGATAAAATTTTCACTAAGGGAATATGCCTTCACCTAGGTCAATGCGGTCATAGTTGGTAGGGGTTATACAAGTGAATATGGACTTGAACTGGCTATAATCCAGGCAAGCAGGCTTTGAGTGCTGGCATCAGTGAAAGGGGAAACCGAGTTTAACCTGGGAAGATGTACAAAGGAGAGACACCTGCAGCATTACTGCATACAGGACAGGTTTTGAAAAATGCAATGAGAAAAAAGGATGGAAAGGAAAAATGTGATGTAACAAAAGGAAAGGACTGCTTACAAATATATATAGCATGTGTACTGGTGCTTAAACTGCAGTAGTCGGCTTGCAGGATGCAGCAAGCTTATTTCATTTGTATATGCCACTAGTTTTTGTCTTGTTGCATTGACGAATTCTTCACCTCTTGAGTATTCTAGGTACAGTGCAGTCCACAGTGAAAGGGAACGTGCGATTGCGTGGTGTAAACACTTTGCAAAGTGCCACTGATAACTGGCTAGAACGGTCAGTACCATGTGCATGCTCTGGAAGAGCAGCCGGCTGTGCGTATTGCGCATGAACCTTCAGTGATCGTTTGTCGCCTGCTCTCTCGGGAGAGCTTTCTAAAGCCCAGCCGGCACGTGGTTTCATGTTCCCTTTAACAGTGGACCGTACTGTACCTTTAGGGAATGAGTGCAATGAATAGCGGTTTCAATGAATGCGTCAAGTGCGTTCTTGTGTTCCCTAAGCCTCGACAGAGGAGCACTCATTTTGTGAAATTAAGAAAGTCAACTCAAAACATGGAGGTAGTTGGCTCATATTCCGCTGTTAACATGTGGTTGTTTTTATTGGCCTACTGTATAATCAGTTTTTTTTCAACCTCAAAGTTATTACACTACTAATTTCTCATTGATCTACACCACGGATTGGTTCGGTTTGGTTTTTGAGGTTTAATGTCCCATAGTGACTCAGGCTATGAGAGGCACCGTAGTGAACGACTCCAGATTATTTCGATGACTCGGGATTCTTTAACATGCACTGACATTGCACAGCACACAGGCGCCTTGCTTTTCGCCTCTATCAAAAAGTGGCCACCTGGATTGGACACCGCAAATTAAACCACACCACAAATTATAAAAATATATTTTCCCATACTTTCCTTGGTTTTGCTGCTTGTTGTCTTGCTTAACATATATGCTGTGATGAGCTCCTCTTTTCCATGTCGTTTGGTCACGTTGAACAAACCAGGCAGCCCAGTTTCATCCTGTCATGTTCTCTGTAGCATCAGGTGTGGGCGCATCCCGTGGGACCCATGGAGGAGCCCACTCTAGAGCTTCTGGCCCTGCAGTCACATGAGCCTGGCGATGAAGAAGGTGCCACGTTGCCACCCGGCACCCTGGTACACATTGATGGCGACACCCTGGTGGCCGTCGTCGAAGAGGGCCACACAATTACCGCTTCTAGCGAAGAGACGGGACCACGTAAGCACACCTTGGGTGTGGGGATTTTTGTTCAGACGCAGACAGTGTTACAAAATCAACCGCAATTGCTTTGACAGTGCCTTCGCAGTTGATAGTGTAACGAAGCTCTGAGACTGGTGTGGTCTAAGAACTTAGAGGATTTGGCAGGCTTGCCATGTGCTTCTTATTTTGGGATTAATCTAGGAGCTCAGCCCAATTTAGACAGCTCAAGGCATGCCTCACCTTTCTAGGCTCGACAGTGAGGATTGGGCCTGGCCGTGCAAGCATAGCTACTGTAGAAGAAGATGCTCCATATTTTCTGCAATGCTGTAGTTTGTGTACAGACTCAACAGGGCACATCAAATGCACTCTGGTGCGTAGGGAACATTAGCAGGCAGGTGTTGTGGAAGAGAAATTTTTTTAACACGAGAGCGTTATTGGGCCGCTTGCAAAAGAAAATTGTTCGTCGATGTCAACGTTGACAGTTTCAAGCCTCGCAGCCTTGAAAATAATGCAGCAGAGAGACTTAGGATTGCCTACGTGCATGAAGGCGAAAGCTCAGTTGTGTAATAGGCTGTTGCGATGCCCGATTCCCACTCTTACTTCTGTGGCTTACGCCACCGCGCGACCGGTTGCATGATGCCCTCTGTACTCTTTCTGCTTCTCTGACGGCACCCTCTCCGTGTGGCAGGACAGGCTTTTGCATCGCTTCCTGTTGACACTTCCTGTCCGCACCACTCGTGAGCCAAGTAACGCCACCTTTTGGCATTTTACCAGTGAGACAGCTGTACAATTCTAGAACACTATAGCGACTGTAAATATTGTAATCGCAGCCGTCGCTACCGTTACCGTTTCACGATAAAGTTCACCTATGAACATTGCGCAAAAGAAAAAAAAAACGCACATAAGACGCACCATTGTATAGGACGCACTACCGAATATTTTGTTTAAAAAGCGCGTCTTATGCACTGGAAAATATGGTACATAGGGTGTTATGGCATTGTAGGATATGTTTGATAAAACTGCAAACCTGTAGCACAGTCGTGATGGGGAATGTGTCAGTGGGTGGCTTTGTTTCTGCACTTGACAAGTAGAGTTGCGTTCATTGACCACACTGAAAAAAAGGGAATGACCCTATTTTGTCCCATATTGACAAAGCTGAAAGCTGCAGCTTTCTCTCCTTCATCAAGAAAAAGTGTTTTAGAAAGTAGAACGACTATGCAATGCCTGTTTAGTGTTGCATCATCCACCCTCTGATTGTTGGAACATGGTGTAGATTCTACAAGGAGCTAGACGCTTTTGTTTTAATAGCATGCTGGTCATGCCGCTATTGTGTGCAGGCTTGCTTGTCTGTGAAGGTATGTGGAATTTGTTGCACGATGGTGTAGTAAAATTCTCAGGCGATCTAGTGAATGGTGAAGTACAGGAATGTGGTGTACGCTGTTCGCATGTGCAGAGCTTACCGAGCTGGACCTCTCGAGTCTGCTGTCAGCGGAGGAACCTGAGGAAGATGTACTGCAGAAGGCATTGCTTCAGGCTGACACCGTGGTCGCTGGTATGGTGCAACTTGACTGTTTGTTGCTCAGTGCATGCAGTGGACTCTTGTTAATATGTATGAACTGCTGGCATATTCAAGCTAACCCTCAGGTCTGGTATTCTCATCTTCATGTGCATTCAAAAGGCTTCTGTTAATATTTCACACTCCACACGGTTTCGAGTTCGAATTGTCGACGGTCATTTGCATAGGGATGGGCTTTGGTTATTGGTGAGAGGGACCATCATCTTATCCCCTCAATACCATATTCGTGGGTTGTCTTTTCTTTCATTGTCAGATGCTCTGGAACATATCTATCTGCATAAAAAGGTATCAATATGCTGCTTTTAAAAGGGTGCAAATTTGGTCGAGTTGGTAGGGTCTATTGTTTTTCTGTTCTTGCGCACAATACAGGCAGAAAGAGTCATGTAAACAGTCCAGGTCATGTAGCAAAAGCAAGCAAAAGTACCCATGCTAAGTCGAACCTCTACAGTCCAAACACGGTCATTACTAATTATTGGCTATGTCGAACCGTTCCCCAGTATTTTTGGTAAACACATTGAATTTTCACAAATGAGAGCATATGCACCGTTTTTTCTTTCTATTTCCTGTGGGTAGAAGTAGGTGCCTTAAGCGGGTGTGGATGTGTACCTGGAGTGTGTTGGCGATGAATTCAAGTGGTCGCTTGTGTACACCTAAGGCTGCAAAGAGCTGTTATTTATAGGTGCATGCCACGCTGTGGTGTTCAGGTGAGAATTTCAAAATTCCTATAATTTTTAAAGGTTAAAAGTATTAAAGTCGGGTGGTTTAGCATTTTAACAGTTTAATGGTTTAAAACACTGGTGCACTTATTACTGGAGTATGCATGTGAGGTGTGGGACACAAAAAGCACAAGTGTTAGTACAGGAATTGGAGCAGGTACAGAAACGGCGTGCATTACGTTTCATATTTTCCCGCTTCAGGAGGAAAGATTCAGTAGCTCCATTGTACAGCAGAGCTGATTTACTGCTCCTTTCTGTTAAGCAAGGCATGTTGCTGGGTGAGTTGGTTAATCATTGTCAGAGAAGGAACACTAGCAGGTGATGGATAAGGATGAGGAGGTCACACATGTTCTTTTTGTTAGATGGTAGCATAAACGTCTTTGTCTTTTTTATAACATTATGAAGGAAACTGTTGGAATTGATAAGCAGTGTTACATCAAGGGGTGCACATCTCACATAACTTGTAATAAATACATTGTACGTGTCGAAGAATTTAATGCTGCTAGAGATTGCTTTAAAGGGACAGTGTACTGACTTTTTCAACAATTTTTTTTCTTGCTTCATTCGAGAGCTCCATCCCCAAATTGATGATTACCCGTCTAGAAGCACAGTAGAATAATTTAAAACTTAACTTTTCCAAATGGTAGTCTCGTTTTCTCAATGGTAGACAGTGTCTGCAAACACGTCGTGGACATGACATACAGTAAATACAGTAACTCTAAGCGGCTCTATGGACACAATGACTGCCACTCTGCCTAGGTAGCATGCAGAACGTGCCATCAACTAAAATGTAGATAATTTGTTAACACTATAATTGATAGCACTAAGATTGCTTTCAATAAAATTAAATGAATGGCTAAAGTTAATAAACCCGGTGATATGTTCTGCAGGTGCCCGCTGCCGATTTTACCTGATGTAGCGCTGCCAATGGTAGCACCACAACAAGTATAGCGGTGTGTCGGAATGTGTGATTGTCCATTTTGAAAGCATTTTAAAAGCGAATCAAGCAAGATTAAAGAATAAAAGTAGCTGTAATTTATTGAAAGAGAAAAAAGTAGACTGTCTTAAGTTGACATGAACACAAATAGCTGTGTGTATGACTCTGTAGCATAGTCATAAAAAGTAGTATATTCACTTCAGCATTCTTAAACAGATATCAGTCAGTAGCAAGGAAAGGACACAGTGTGGCGCCACCATTCGCCAAAACCCGACTTTCTTGATGAATTTAAAATATAAATTTCTCATTAAACCGCGAGTTCTTTCCTTGATGCTGCCACCAGGTGTTGTTGAGATCCACCACAATACGGCAATATTTTTATGCTCGTCTCCGGCAGTAGACTGCCCCTTTAAATGTTCCTTCTTTCTGCTAACCGCCCATGACTGCATTTGGCTACCTGCTGACGTCATGTCTGTAATAGCTCACAATGAGTTTTCGTCTCCCCTTTATGATCATTACGATGCATAATAAATAACTAAACATCTTGAAAAGACACACGGACTATGAGAGACGCTATTATAGAGGGCTCTATGCTAGTTTAGACAATATCTTTTTTTCGATTTTGTTTCCATCTGAATACAGCCGCCGTGTCTGCTATTTAATCCCTTAGCCTTGGGGTCAGTTACCTAGCATCAAAGCCACTGAGTCACCAGAGTAAACTGTTTAAGGAGGTTCACTAATGATATTGATGCAACATCACACGCGAGTGACCTTCAGAGATTATTGACAATCATATAATGGTTGTGAAACTCGACTTCAGAACCCAGTTATCCCCCATGGCTACTTTGCAGAAGTCAAGAGATGGCGGCACCTTCTATAGGCTGTGCTGTCAGCTACTGCTCATTCACTGAACTTCTATTTCTTTACTGTGCTGCCATTCATTGGCACCAGTGATGTGACATTCCACTAAACCCCAATTTTGGCTCGCTCAGATCGCCATACCTCAACGCGTGGGCTCAATAAAAGTGTCTCATGACTGTTGTTATCAAGAGACTTTGGATATTTCTGTGCCTCATTACTAGACAGGGAAGTAAAACTGATGCTCTCCACGAGCTTTGCAGCATCTTAGAGAGAGCTACGGAACAGAAAATAGGAGATGTAGCATTAAGAAATAGGAAACCTACAGAGTGGGTCAGAGAAATAACTCAAGTTACTGACATTCTAGTGGAAATCAAGAAGAAGAAATAGGCATGGGCAGGGCATGTAGTGTGAAGAGAGGATAACCAATGCTCGTCAAGGGCAACCAGTTGGATTCCAAGGGAAGGAAAGTGTAGCAGGGAGCGGCAGAAAGTCAGGTGGGCGAATGAGTTTAAGAAGTTCGCAAGGGTCAGGTGGATGCAGCTAGCACAGGACTGGGTTAATTGGAGTAATATGGGAGAGGCCTTTGCCCTGCAGTGGATATATTCAGCTGATGATGATCCAATGAACAGAAGGGATGTGCCGCTGTCTACTCCACCACCTTTTTGCAATCTGTCTTTGTCGGTGGGCTAACGTGCAGAAGAGGTCACACAGGAGCAGCATGAGCCAGAGCCAGAGCCAGAATCGGAGTCTGAGCTACAGCCACAGCCAAACGTGGAGGCTCAGCAGCAAGCTCAGCAGCCAGATAAGCAGCAGCAACAGCAGCAGACGGTGGTGATCGACACGAGCAGCCCAATCGAGCTGTGCCAGAATGCACTGATTGTGGTGAATGGCCAGAGGTGTGTGCTTCAGCAGGATGCCAGCACGGGCCAGGTGTTAGCCTACCCCATCCGAGAGCCCAAGCGCAAGCGTGGGAGACCCCGGTAGGTAATGGACAACCGGCACCAAGATTTAACATTGAGTATACATGGTACTAACAGGAGATCAAGGGTAAAAATTTCAGGGTAGCACCTAAGTCGCCTTTATGTGCAGCAATGCGAAAGCCTTTTGCCGCCCTGCTGTGATCCTTGGAACGCCCCTGATTCTTCGAGACAGAGAGAGAGACAGAAAGAGAAAGAGAGTCTCATCGATCTAGAGAGAGAGTAGAGAAAGAGAGATTGTTATCTGTCACTAACTATTAACTATCGATTACTATATACCACACATCACATGGACACATCTCGTGCACAGTTTCATCGGATACCAGTCAGGAGCTGTTAAAGGCTTTCACCTTAAAAGATTAACTCACACGAAGTGCTTTAGGAGCCTTTTCAGTGTATCAGGAAGTCCAGTTTTTGTCCATGTGCCTGTGATAGGACAGGGAAAAGAACTATGGAGAGTGAAATGATAAGATGAGAACCCTAAATTGACAAGAAGAGGGCAGAAAAAATTGGGGAACAAATGAATGTGACTGATGCATCTTAGTCAAAATCAAGAAGAAATGGCAGGGCACTGTTATGAATGCCCTTTGCTTATTTCTTGACCATACTGCAGGAAGGTGGTGGTTCCACCCTCAGAGCAGGAGCCACCGGCCATTCCAGTGGAAGAGTCCAGGCCGGAAGAGCCCCCAACCAATGAAGAGGAAGAGGAGGGTGACACAGGAATGATGGACATCGTCACGGAAGGTTGGACGCTACCACTGTGTCACTCTGCTAAACTACGAGAATACATAGAGGCTTATGCAAGCAAGCATGGTGTCAAAAAGGAACGCAGAGAGGCATAGACTCTAGTCTGCTTATGGCAATTCTATCATTCCTCACTCAGAGTGAGAGCTGAAATTTTTTCTCTTGACTGGCCTCAGTGCACTGCACACAAAGCAGTAAAAGGTAGCGAATTTAACCGCAGTTGCTAACTATTGTGTCGAGGGGCTGAAAGTGGCGTTGCACTATATTGCAGATGGCGCCCTTGTACGCAGGAGCTGTCGACGGCGAAAGGCTGCCCGCATCATGCAAGGTGAACTGCTCTCCTCATCAGTACCTAGATTACTGGATTCTCTTTTCCTAATTGAACCCTGACCTGCTAGCGGGGAAAATTTCCCTTGTAGCTTGCATTGCATAATGCAAATTTTATGTGCTTATTGTTCATTGTTAACAAAACATGAAGTCTCGTTTGCCGTTTGCAGCTAAGTAAAAGACGGCATTCGGGAAGTAAGAAGGAGCATTCAAATTCTCCGAACATTCACGGCACTCGTGATTACATTGTCAGATGCATTGAGAAGCATTTAAAGATGGCGCTTCCTTCCAGAGTGGTGGGGAAGTGTTCCAGATGCCTCGATTCCCCCTTTTCTCTTGGTGAATTTCGAGTAAATAATGCCTTGAGGCTTCATCTTCGTGTTTGTTTAGTTATTCTCAGTGCTCTAAGGGCCCTTGTGGGTGACCGTTACTCGTGAGTGCGGAGGCAATGTTTAAGATATGCTGTGTGACATTTTCCATATTGTGTCTTCCTCAGAATGCTTTCTATTTATCCATCACATATATTCTCATATGCATGTAATGGAATGTAATGAAAATCAAGAAGAAGAAATGGGCATGGGCAGGGCATGTAGAATGAAGAGAGGACAACTTATGGTTAGGGTAACAAACTAGATTCCAAGGGAAGGAAAGCACAGCAGGGGGCGGCAGAAATTTAGATGGTTGGATGAGGTTAAGAAATTCGCAGGAGTCAAGTGGATGCAGCTAGCACAGGATCAGGTTAATTGGAGGAATATGAGAGAGTCCTTCGCCCTGCAGTGGTATAGTAAGGTTGACGATGATGATGGATGTAAAATATAGTAAGGTTATTTTCAGCTTAAGGAAGTTTAGTGTCTGTAGAATATGCGGTATATATTGTAAGAACATAGGGTTTAACAGATTCGTCTACACTTCTTGGTCCTGTATTTGTTCTGGTCCGATGGCACACAGTGATGATAAATGACCATACTTTTGTTTTGACATGTCTTAAATGCTTTTAAAGTCAGTTCTACTTGCAGCCTAATGATTGGTGCGGGTCTGTGCTGGGATGTGTGCTCCATGCTTTTGGTGCACAAAACTTTGTGTGGGTGGAAAGTGATGTGAGTTTGTGCCTCAAAATGTTCGGCTGGGTTCGGCACAGACTATCACCTGAGTGAAGACAGCGAGAGTGAGCCGGAACCAGAGCCAGAGCCAGACGAACCCCGGCGACGTGGCCGGCCGCCCAAGAACTATCACGAAGAGGACCCCTTTTGGAAACGTACGTACATGCAAAGTGCTGGGTCTTTTGTGTGAGCCTAAGCGTTTGCTTTGTAAGGGCACTAACTGGGGTGATAGTGTACGCCACGAAAAAGAGTTTGCCCTATGATGTAGTATAGTTTCATGAAAAGCTCCAAGCAGATTGAAGCCAGTTGCATGAAAGAGCTGGTAGATATACTAGTGACTGTAAGAACGCCACTCCCATAGGCTTGTTGCATATTTTAGGCTGGTAATTTTACCACTGTGGCTGAAATGTTTGATGCAATGGTGTTAAGGGCCCCTTTCTGCAGGAAATCAGGGATTAAGAGAATAGCAAAGGGCACACAGGCGAACGGTGATCCACAAAAGGAGCCGTTAATGCTATTGTGCCATACTCTTAAACGCTGAGCTTTGGTATCCCCCCAATTTTTAGTGTGCTTAGCAGTACACTACTAAGATTATCCAAGTCGAGCATTGGAGTTTCGGTGCCATCGCCCTGTTTGTCTGAGTCATTTTGTGACATCGTTAATGTGAATGACATCATGACGTTGCCATAGCAACCTACACCCTGGCAACCACCAGAACCCTAGTATCCTCTGTTGAAGCTCGCAGCCTAAAAAAATCGCGAGAATTTGTTCTGGCAGGTGGTAGTTGGCAGGTGGCAAGGCTGTGCACGATTGGCTGGCGGGCTGTGAGACGTCATGAGACCAGATGGCAAGATCGTCACAAGACCAAAGTGTTTGAGCATCTGCTTTGCATTCGGGAGTTACCAGGTTCAATCCATGGTGCCATTGAATACCAACTGGTTTTCCAGTAGGGACGTTTCTCCCAGCCTGGTGCTCAACTCCTCTGGGTAAAATGCTCGGGAAATGAGCCTCGGACTAAACCATTGCACTGATGGGTCAGTGATTAGATTCGCTGTCAAGCAACCTTAAATCTGCCTTTTGTGGTAAAAGCCCATATGTAGGCCTTTTTTTTTTGTGAGAACTGCTGTTGATAATGCTGCTGCTGTGAAGGTCCAATGCTAGAGCTAAGATGGCAAGGAACCATCTTTGCAGTCTGCAAGGTCATTTAAAATTGGGTTTGGCCCGCGAAGGATGCTGCAGGGTTTACGGAACTCCTCCCAAGCGTACACCCTCTGAGTAAAGCTGGGTGCCAGGCCGGGGGACACTTGTGCTCATTTTACCAGCGGGTGTCCAGCGGTGGATTTTGAACCCACCCGCCTCCTGTGACAAAAACGAGCGCAAAGATGCGATGTCACGAGACCAGATAGCACAAATTAGCTGCCAGCTCAGCCAGGTCTTTCCATGTGGAAGGGGGAAATGAGAATCGAACGTTGTTGAGCATCGTGTGCCGTCACTCTGATTAGTTAATCTGTTTTTGTGACATCACAACCACGTGGCCTTGCATGAGTGATTCAAACTAAGGCCGGTATAGCTTAGCGTATGACTGACCAAGTACCAGCGTACAAGAAAATTAATGGTTTTATTGCACTCTTCGACATCTCCCGAGTTGTGCGCAATGAACAAAACCACTCCGCCACCATTGGTTTTAAAATGCTTCAGGGATCAGTTACAGTAACTGCACAAAAAGTGAGAGCCAAGAAAATGAACCTTGAAGTCTTTCCTTGCGTTTGCATAATTTACCACCTGTATGCTTTTGCTTTTGGCCTTGGCCCAGAGAAGTAGGGCATTGCAACCAATAGGGGCACTGATCATCTGATCATTAGTCATGGCGATACTAAGATGGTTCGTGCTCTGTTGTCGGAAGTGCGTTTAATTTGCAATGTACCGAGACCATAAGAAGTGTACAATTTTCTCAGTGATTTTCTACTAGTACACATTAAAAAATATGTTTTTAAATTTTACACCATATACCGTACTGCAATATTTTGTTAGGATAGAGTTAAAGATTTGGAAGTTCTTAAAAATAAATTGATTAAGGAAGCGAGAATTTTGGCTGCATTGGCCATTTGTAGCTGCCCCTTAAGCCACCCTTTCAGTATGGGGTCTTCCCGGAGTGACACATGCATGCATTCCTAATAAAAAAAACACCAACAAAATGCAGACCATGGAAAAAAAAAGGAGACCCACTGTTCCTGGTACTTCTTGAGAGTCTGGTGCAGCTTGAAACATAAGTTCAGGCATTAGCCTTTGTCACACATAACACATAATGCACGGGTGTGTTTTCATTTCCCATCGAAGTTTGGACTCAGAAGAGCCACAGCTCCAATCGGCACTCACACTGCAAAGCAATCCTGCGTAAGAAGGGAGCCATTTCAATGGCCCAGACAAAGCATAAATACTATTAAGTAGCAAGTTGTGAACAGTGACTCTGGAAACATTTTTGTAGTTGTTGGGTTATGCTTGGTTCTATTACATCCCGACCAGAGCAGAACTTCTCACGATCGCCAAGAAAATTGTGGCCATTCGACACGGCTAAGACCAGCTAATACATGCCTTCCGATATGAAGGAGGGGTTGTTTATTAACTGAAGTAGAGTTTAGAAATATTGCCATAGAGCGCATAACTGCCACACCAGGAAGTGTGGACACCGTGTATTTTCTCACTCAGACTTCATCGCATGCAGTTGCTGCCAGTGAGAAATACAAAATCCTCGCTGAAAATGTGTAGCTTGCAAGTGACTTTCTGAATGTGCCCACTTTTGAGTGCCTTCGCTGGAGTGGACAATACCGGATGTGCCTCGTTCACATCAGCTGCCCTGAGCATCTTCGATGGCCGATGACTAACTATTGCTAAAGCAGTAGATGTTTCCTTAAACAATGGTGAAGGGTGGGAAATCTTAAATTGTAATGGAGCTGGTTGCATAATTTTTATGTTACTATACCAGCCCAAGGCAGCATGACAGTAGAGCGTCAGTTATAAATCGTTGATTCGTGTGT
The DNA here is from genome assembly GCA_023969395.1 of Amblyomma maculatum. Classification (NCBI taxonomy): domain Eukaryota; kingdom Metazoa; phylum Arthropoda; class Arachnida; order Ixodida; family Ixodidae; genus Amblyomma; species Amblyomma maculatum. The sequence continues at coordinate 874,115 of JAJIZL010018982.1, read as the reverse complement.
ACTGTCTTACGTGTCATTGCAAAGAAGAAAGCACGCTATCGGAAATTAAGTGTACACACTCCTAATCAAAGCAAACTTAAAGGAGGCCCAAGGTTAAATTAAGAGAACTAAACTGTTCTCTGTAAACATGTCTGGTTTTCATAGATGCTATGCCTCATATTATGCCTCCCTCTCTATATCTTTGTAATGTTTGTGCATGCCATGCATGATCTTGTTTTGCACAGGAAATGCATGTAATGTTTCAATCACTGGGACCCCCCCCCCCTCCCCTCTTCCTACCCTGCTTGTAGCACTCAAGTGGCGCTTTTTGTTCACTGATGTTTAAACAAATATTGCAGGGAATGTTGGACGCCGGCGACCGCGTGGCCGGAAGCGCGAAGGAGCAACTTCGTCCAGCAACCCGATGCAGGCCTTCCTGGTGCAGATGGCGGATGGGCAGACCCTCATGATGCAGATTCCAGCAGCGAGCATCCCACCGGGCATGGACCTACACCAGGTGGCACAAAACATCGCCACCAGCCTCAACGCAGCTGCAGCTGTGAGTCTGGCCAAAACAGTTTGGCCAAGCTCGTTCTTTCATTACAGCTGGGTGGATGATGAAGCTTGGGTGGGAGGAATCGGGGTTTTGGAAAAGGTACTGCGGCCATCCGAGAAAGCACTACTCATAGCAAATGCCCATAGACTACTGTGTATCATGCTTCCATTTGTCGCATCATTGTCGGGTGTTGTTCCAGAGCATTTCATTGATGTTTAGATACAAAAATTTATAAAGTACAGCAGTTGTGCAATCAGAAAGATGGTCAGTTGCGTTTGCGGAGGCAAAGTGTCCGCGGCTGGCACAGAGCAAGATTATGTGAGGGATACGGGAGAGGCCCTTTTCATGCAGTGGACCTTGTTCGGCTGGTGATGCTGTTGAAGACGCTGACAATGGTGAATCAAAACAGGCGGAAAAGCTCAAACTGCTCATGTAATGTCACACGAGTTGTGGTGTGGTCTGTATGTATAAACTCAGTTTGAAAGAAAAAGTGCGAGAGGGGAATGTGTCAGAGGGTTCAGAATACATGTTGGCGTGACTATAATGACGAAAGTTAAATGGGCCGCGTGAAATGTTCGATTGGTCACATGACCAGTGGGTCACATCCTAAGAATCTAGAAAGCGAAAAAAAAAATATGCTAAATTACAGAAACAGCAGATGCGTCAATATTATTTCAGAGGCAGTGCTTCAGATGCGCACGCCACAATCGAGTGAAGCCACATCTTCAGTTTAGTGCACCCAGTCCCCCACGCACAAGCAATGATCATCGCTGCCATGACACCACTGCAGCACTAGGTTTTTCCATCTATCATCTTTCGCCCCTTCTTTACTTTTCCTTTGCTAGGACCAGCGCTATGGCCCTAGCAAGAGGGGCTTTGCTGCAAGAAGACAAGAAGTCCTCGCAGAAAGGGAAAGGGGAAATATTACAGTGGAGCGCCTTTGTAATGATGCTTTCGTTGTACACGTTGCACACCCTATCACATCTAATAAAGCAAGCTAAATGCATTCGACGAAAGAACTTTCATTTAGCATGATTTGAAGAGATGCTAATGAAATCACCACAAAGAGGGAATGTGCAGATCAGTGTGTCTAGTTTTGCTTTTTGCCTGAATGCAGCACTCTGCTGGTCATCATGTTTGGCTATTCAACCCACTGCACACTTTGCTTTTGCCTTAATGTGGTGGTCACCACAGTGGCTATGGAGTTCAGATTCTCCTGTGCGACCTTTGCTGTGGTATCAACTGGCGGTCTCTGCAGAGGGCAGTGGTTGTGCCACTACTTGCATCCATTGTAAAGTAATGGATCAGCCATTGTGGTCACGTAAATTCCTAAGTTATACAGGCCAATTCATTGTAGCCGTATTCACTTTTGAGCCGTTTGCAATGCATATGAAAGGTAGCAATTTGGCTAGGACATACCAAATCCTTCGTTATGCAGGTTGTTTTGTTGCGGATGCATTTCCATGTAAAAGTGCTTGTCCGTACAACAATAACGGATGAAAATTGGATCTGGTGTGCTTCTTAAGGCTATCTATGGGATTCTGTACTTAATGTCTTGTAACTTTTATAACTTTCCCAATAGTGGCATTGGGCGTGAAGAACATTGCGTGTACATTCAGCATCTCTCCCATGACCCAAGCATCGGTACAAGGGTGAGCAGCCTTGTCTAGAGCGTGTCGACTGTGCTCCGTACAGCAAGTCAGTGCCATCCAACATTAGGCCCTGGGTTTGAGCTATGCGTCCCGTGCGCATGCGCGGCCAAAATAAAGCAGCGCCTTCTCGTGGTTTCTCGGCCTCATTTCCGCTCAGTGCTTGCGCTTCATGCCGCCAGGTACGCGGCTTGATGATGTGTAACAGCAGCCAAAAAACCGCATGTCACACTAATCAATAAGTGACGAATGCAATGTGATAACGGATGATTGCGCATTTCAGACAAGCACCAGGCTAAGAGTGCGAGAATTGGGCCTAGTTCGTTGTTTGATGTCTGTTTTCATCCTGTTCGTATAAGGTTATGACCACACACTATGCGTTGCAGGCGTATTGTCTGGGTTACCAGCTCTAAAGGACACAGTATTTGGCATCCGTACATATCTAGGTACTTGACTTCCTCCATGCGAAAGCACGGGGGTGGCAATTGGAGCGTATGTAAAAACAGGCGTTAATCTGCTATCACTTGCGCTTGCTTGCCTGGCCGTTTCGTTACACTCGAGAAACACGGCGGCATCGCGACGCCCTGACGACCGTCTCAGCCTCACAAATGCAGGCAGTGCACCCTAGCGGTACGGAAAATACCTGCAAGGCGGGGGCTGGACAAGGAAGTGATGAGCAGGCATCCTTCTGATTTGCAGTGCATGAGCACGGGACGCATAGCTCAAATCCAGAGCCTAACGTTAGATGTCGCTGGATTGCTATGTAGAGAGCCGTCGGCACTCTCTAGACAAGGCTGCTCACCAATGCAGTATGGTGTGACGTCTCAACACACTAGGAAATCCACAAAAAGTTGATGCCAGTCAAAAAGACACAGCACGGTGCAGAATGACCTGGCAGCACAGAACTACATCTGGGCTTAGATAAATGCATATATGATATAGTCTGACACAGGCGTGCGGTACCTTTTGTCGTGTGCATTTACGTCCTCATCTGTTCCTGAGTGGACTTGACACATGGGGAATAATTCCCTCTATGGCATGCTACCATGAATTCCAGATTTGCCTCTCAGTGTGTCTGCCTGCCTACTAAACTGCAGTTTTGCCTCTGGAGGCATAATAATGTAACATAAAGGGTAGCGCAAAACCCAGAGGAAATTGTAAATGATTCACAAGAGGGCACAAATACTAAACTGGCGACTTCCATTATGGCGTCTTTCATAGTGCACGTGCCGATTTTTAGACGTTAAAGATCACTCATATTGTACCATAGTGTGCTTTTAATTCTTGGTGTGAAAATGAAAACAAAAGAGAAAAAATATTTATGTGGCGCGGAGGGGGTTGGCACACTAAGCCGGTGCGTTAATTACCAGATGGGCACGGGTTCTGTTATTTGTCCTCATACAATTCCTCCTATTTGGTACTGGGTGCTGTAGTGTTGAGAGAACGGAATCAAGCAGCACAGGGTTGGACATACTTTTTGTTTTACTGTATCTTGAAATGTGGGTTCCTTTTTTGATGCACTTTGCAGCAACAAGCCTTGTCGGGCGGCTGCTTGTCAGCTGACGGAGGAAGTGCAGCTCCAGTCCTTGTAGCACTGCAGGGGGCCGGCTCAGAAGAGGTGCAGTTGCAACAGCTGCAGCTGCAGTCTGAACTACAGCCAGAGCCGCAGCCACAGTCACAGCTACCACCACAGCCAGCCAAGCGCCGGCCAGGTCGGCCAAGGAAGAGGCCTCTCACACCGCCCCCAACACCGCCACCAGTGTCTCTTCCAACGCCGCCAGCTGAATCTGTGGTGGATGGTGCTTTGAATGTTCGGACGAATAGTATGCCTGTTGTTCTGCCGGATGGCACCACGGTGGAGAATGCAGCAGAGGTGCCTGATATCTCTGCTGATAACAGCACAGAGGCTTCTGAGAACACGGCCACTGTCGTGGCTCAGAGTCTCGAGGACGCTGTGGCTCAGGTGCTGGGTCCAGCTGCCGATCCGGCCATGGGAGAAGACCTTGTCTCCCCTGTACAGGTGGGATGCTGATTTGCTCGAAACCGAACTATATTCGGATTGATCTTGCTCCACCACAGTGGCACAGTGGTTAAGATGCCCGGCTACAGTACCGGAATACCTGGGTTCGAAACCGACCGCTGGCAGCTGCGTTTCGATGGAGGTGAAACGGAGAGGCATCCATGTGCTGTGCGATGTCAGTGCATGCTAAAGATCCCCAGCCCACCACTACGGCTCTTCTTTATCTCTCTTCTTTTAACCCAACTCAATTCAAACTTGTGACGTCAAGACGAAAAAAAAAAAAAAAAGCTCTGTCGTCAGCAGTTGGAAACAAGCAATGGTTTCACTTAAGCTATAGGATCCCTGCTAAAAAGCTTACAAAAGCTTAAGTATTAGTGAAGGTGCCTCCTTCCTTTTGCATACAGACCAACTTCGTTTTGTCTTCAGGATCCCCTTATAGAGCTTTGTTTCACTGGTCTGCTCCCATTCTATTTGTTCAAATAAAGAGAAAAAGAACTATTATAAGCCTCTCTAAAATATTGGTTACGCTGCCACCTTAACTAACCAGTCCTTCAGTGCATAGTCAGTAACCATAGTACCCCTCCGTAAACACTCTGTGGTTAAGTCGCTTGACTGCTGCAGCGAAGAGTATTGTAGATGAAGTTAGCGCAAAACCTTTGACAAGAACATAGAGGAGACACATACGACGAAAGACAGGCGCCTGTCTTTTGGCACATGTGTCTCCTCTGTTTTCTACAATATGCAGAACCAACCAGCCCGACAACGCGCACTTTTGAACCCAAGGATGCGGATTCAACCTTAACTGCGGCGGCCGCTTCTTGATGAGGGAAAAAGCAAGGCTTCTGTGCACTGTGCGATGTCAGTGCAATTTAAAGAATCGCATGTGATCAAAAGTTCTGGATCCGTCCACTACGGCATCCTTCATAGCCCGAGTAACTTTGGGACATTAAACCCTAAAAACTAAACCATAAACCAAAGCAACCCTGTTTTTCTCTTATTGCGTGGCTTTAGAACTTAATTTGCTAATTTGAAACAGCTAAATGGGCTTAGCCGCACTTTTTTTTGTGTGTGTAACTTTCTTCTTAATTGTGGTGAAGTGTTGGGATTGTAATAAAGAGCTAGGGTTGCTTGGCTGGTCACTTGATTGGTGTCTATGCTTTGGCTAAAGCCAGAGTCTCTCAAATGGCTACATTTTTGTATTATGGTGCAGCCCAAAGTGGAAAGTTGTGCCCCAAGCAATGAGGACACCGCAGTGGTTCCAGTACCAGACAAGCTGGTCACTTTACTGCTACCAAAGTTAGGTGAGTGGGTTGTAACTTTTGAAGGATCCACCAGGTATTTCATATCCATGCAAATCGGTTTTAAATTTTGCTGGTTCCGTGGCTTCGGTGTAGGCAGTTGTTGCAGGCGGCGATGCTTTTGCAACATCACACACTTTAAAATCGTACGTTATTGCCTGCTAAATGCGCAAACAACAAATTTTGAGCCTTGTGTTAGTTTGTTTGACTTGAGTGCTTTACGAATGGAATTTACAAAAACAACAGTGTCCTTTTGCTCGAGTAGATAATGCAAAGAAGGAAAAACAAAGGGACATTTTTATATCGCATCATAACATAGATACAGGCCAGGCAGCTCATTCGTGTCACACGATTCAACTGAGCCCATCGAGTTATCAACAGTCCTGAAGTAGCTGCCACTTCTTACATCATCGTTCTGTACTACTACTAACAATTGACGTTTGAGGTTAGACATAGTGCACTAACATTCCCGCAAAGAAGTCTCTGCACAGTCAAAGTGAAAAAGGAGTTTGCTAGATGTGCAAGTGATGAAGGTGCCAGCTAGGAATGGAAAGTCTAAACAGTTGCCGTTTATCCTCATTACCTTCACAAATGTTTAAACGCACAGCTCATTTTCTGCCTTTTATTTTACTTGTCAAAATGGTACCTACGCATTTTCGTTACTGCATCTATTTTGCTACTTCTCTTTTTATCCCCCTGCATTGTAGTGTTCCTCATAGTCCATATGCTGATTCAGGCCGATAAACCCACGTGTATTACGACTGCCAGTGTATTTTACTGGCCAAATTTATCTCAGTGTTCGGTTAGCCTCCAAGCTTTGGCCTTGTTATACCATTAGAACTCCGCTATAGTAAACTTGTATGTAGTAAAAACTAGGTTATAGTAAAGTGAAACTGAAGTTCCAATTCATCTTTCATAGACTACTGCACACTTTTCCCCCTTTGTAGTAAAGACATTTTTAGTTAAAATTGGTATAGTAGAGTGTGTCGGGCCGCGGCGACAACCTCCCACGAAATGACATCGCTGCACGCATGCTACCTAGAATCGCGAGGCAATTAAAAAGACAACAAAAAAATACCGAGTGTTTTTAGCTTGAGGGGCTTTAAATGGTTTTCTCATCAAACATAGCAGTGATGAGGAGAACCCAACTTTATGTAAACCTTGGAGTCATGAAGGAAAGCATGCAGTGCATAGGAAAAATAAAAAAAGGTAAAGCTCTTCACAAACATGAAAAGAAGGCGGCTTGGTTCATTCAGAAAGTAAGAGAAAGTAAAAGTGCAGCGAGAAATAGGGAAGAGGAGAAACGGGCAAACATTCGCAGCTCTGTACTGTGCGAAGCACAAAGCAGTGGTGGCAAGAACTGAAGGTGCGGCGTGTACGGTTTTCCAGTGCTTGACTGCCGCTGAAATTTCTCATCTATTACCTTTTAAAAGACAGAAACAGTGGAAGATGATGCCGCGTTCATGCAAGGCTTTGATTTTGACATAAAATCAAACTCTCTTATATTCGTAGCCATGCTGCCCTCGTGTTTAAGAGGTACTTCCATAAGATGTAAACAAAAAGTCTCATGACTGAAAAAATGGCACAAAGAGACGAGAAGAGTGAGATAGAAGGTATTTTAGAGTGTTTTATTTTTTTTATTGCGAAAGCAATACTACTCTAGGTTTCGAGCCTTCAGCGTAGCGCGGCAGCAGCCACGTACATTTTACCCACGTGACGCTGTGACGTCACACCCCATGTGACACTAGGGTGAGAGCTGGGCTACCAACTCAAGCGGTCGGCGTAGCGCGGCAGTAGCGCCCCGTCTTACCCACGTGACGATGTGATGTCACACTCCATGTGACACAAAAGTGCAAGATGGGCTCCCAGTTCAAGCGGTCAGGGTGGCGCGGTCGGAGCCGCGGCTCAGTTGGCAGGAGCTGCCAACTTGGGTCTCTCGTTTCACATGGGACGGTTATGTCAGAATCTGCCTGCTAGGACCCTGGCATTCACGTTACCCCTATAGGCAGCCACTAAGGCACGTTCATACGGCTTGGTTAAAGCAGGGCTTTATATGTGGGTTGAGGAAGAAAAAGAAGCTCGGTCATTCGCAGCTAATGCTTTCACTCAATATTTGGTTCAGCAGCGTTGAACTCTTGTAATTTTGTTTTCCTTGGGCAACAAGATGAGTTCAGTAAACAGGCATTTCATTACCAGACAGCATCTTCATGATCATATGTCATCACTAACTACTGATTAGTAAAGATTTTTGCCAGTACCAGTGACTTTACTATAAAGGGTTTTTGCTGGGTTTCAGTGTGTAAGCTTTCTGTATAATGTACAAGCTCTGCCTCACAGTCTGGAGCAGGAACCGCACAAAATCTAAAAAGTCTGAGCTAGGAAACACAGTTGGAGCAAGATGGAGAGGTTGCACGTCCCGTTGCTTTTTCTTTTGCTGCAGGCGCGAGCATGGAAGAGCAGCAGCAGCTGCAGTGTCCGGCATGCGAGTTCCAGGCGGGCTACCCGCAACAGCTCCAGGAGCACCTCCTTGCGCAGCATGCGGACGCGGTGGAGCGCTGCCGTCGCTGTCCCCACGCCTGCCTGTCGCGCGACGCGCTCATTGCCCACTACCGAGCACAGCACCCGCGATGTGTGTGCAGCTACTGTGACCACATTGCAGACCAGGTGAGCATACTCTCCTTTAGATTTTTTCACTTGCTCTACTTCTTGGTGGTTTAAGCATTTATTTTTTTCCTTTCTTTTATCACCTTATTAACACCTTATTAACATTTTTCCCCAGTCGGCTGCATCTCAGTGTGCAGACTACGCTCGTGCTCTAAGCAGTGGCAGTGTGTATTAAAGTAATCACTCTAGATTCCCTCAATATAGCATCTCTCACAGCCCGTGGGCAGCTGCGGAGGAACGTTCAACCACCTTTGCTATACACCATTTTTTTTTTTTTTGCTATACTGTCCTTTAAAGCATAATACAAATCCTGAATGTAGTGTTGTGACGTGACCCTAAAGGCTTATAATACAGGTGCAGCAGTAGAATGAGGCATGGTGACAGTGAAATTAAGAGCAATTAACACGTTGGAATGTATTCACACAGCACTCTCCTGTGCTGTCTCCTTACTTCACTACCATTACACCTCATGTTGCACGCATCGAGCCAACTAACTTTCTACCAGGTACTAAGTAGCTGTCTTATTTAACAGACATGCAAATGAGCATTTCGATCTTGCTGCTCCAATTTTCTGCTGAAGCCCAGCTGCCAATAAGTGATAGTTTTTACACTGGGGTAAGATATTGATTTTAGCTGTGTAATGGCCATGAGCAATGAAAACATGGAAAGACAGGACTGCCTAGTATTTGATCATTGGTGCCCGCTACAGTGCAGTATTGTAAAAAAAACCTGTTGGTTTGTTTGGAAAGATATGGTTGCTGAATAGTTGATAGTAACAAATTATTATAATTTCGGAGTGCCTAAAGATGGTAAATCAGCACAGAAATGACCGGGCACACGCTACAAATCAGTATCACATTTCAACTCCATCACGTGCCTCTTCCACAGCATGACCACAAAAGTATTACAGTTAGTTTTTTTTTCGAGCTTTCTTTCAGCAGGCCTTCTGCATTCCTGCCGACTGACACTTCGTCCTCGCTAAGATAAATACTATGTTGGGAAAGGCCGTTTCAACACTGGGGCTTGCTGGCGTGTATGTCTTGAGTATAAGTGACATTAATTTTACATATTTAACATTGTTTTTAGCCTGTATTGTGTGTACGTGTCGTGCTGGGCATTATGAGGTTTTACAGCGTCATACATCTTTATTGTGACAACATTCGAAAATTTTCCTGCGTCAGTCACTGGTTCGTTTGCAGTGAAACTGGACGTGGAGCTCACACATTGTGGTAACTTTTGTCTGGCACCAAAGAGCAGTAGAGGGGTCCATCTGCTGTTTGCAGAAAAAAAGCACCACGATGAAAAAGGTGCCAAGGCCAGCATTGCATGGATTGTGAGTCCTCTGCAGACAACAAGTGGTACACCCACCACCCTTTGGCGGCGGCCTAGTGTTCACAGTTTTTGGTTCCTTGACTTCGACACAGACATGCTTGCATGATGTGTGGCCAAACCAGGCAGCTACCATTGTCAAACTTGCAACTAGAAAAAAGCTGCTGCAATGTGCAAGATTTGTGCAGTTTCATTGCAAATGAGCCGTAGGTTGAGGAAGGCAATTTTTTCTAAGTCTTCAGGATAAGAATGCGCAACACTATACACGGTGTTCTGTATTTATCTGTCCGAGTTGTGAAAACATTTCCTGGTGAAACCACAGGACTATTTGGGCTTAGCTGCTTACCACAAGGTAACTTTTCATGGTCTACGCTTTTGTGTAACATAATTTGACGTTTGAGTCTGCCTACATTTTCGGGAATGGGTGAAAAACTGCAGTCGTCCACGACAGAACTTTTCGTCATGGCGAGCAGATCAGCCGATTCGACAGGTTGTGCCATCTGGCGAACTACGTTTTCGCCGAATCCAGAAAATTCGGGCAAGTTCTGACATTATCTTACTTATCGAAAAATGTAAACCATCGCATGCTATCTTGTGGTCTGCATTTGAGCCCAAAGAGTCCAGTAGTTTTCGCAGGGGAATTTTTCACAACTAGGGACAGATACAGAATGCCCTGTGCATGCTCGTATCCTCGGGTGAATGCACACATGCTGTGCAGGCGTACGCCATCCGGCGGCACATGGCACGCCACACGCAGCCTGGTTCTTGCACATGTCCCATGTGCGGCAAGCGCTACAAGGACCCATACATCCTCAAGATGCACCTCAAGATGGTGCACATGCCAGCCGAGGTTCTGTTCGAGTGCTCCCTCTGTGGCAAGAAGTTCAACCGCAAGGCCCACCTCAAGCGCCACACGCGCACCCACAACCCCAACAAGCCCCTCAAGTGCCCCCTCTGCGACTACCGGTCAGTGGTCCAGCTCCTGCTGCTGATGTTATTTGCTGTTCCCTGCTGCTGTCGACGTACGTGCGTGACAACATTGTGACACTGTTTGTCAGCTGGCAATATCAAGGGAAAAGCCTTTCTTGGTTCATGAGTAGGATCTGGGGGAATGTGTCAAACGACAGATCCATATAGCAGCCACATAAGTCAGCATTGGCTAAATTGGCTAAACCATCGCCTCCTCTAGAAAGATGTGTCATCGCTCGCTTACTCATTGGAGCCACTGCCCCTTCAGTTGCAGGCGGTCATTGAGAGGTGGTGCCAGATATGCTCCTATCTCGGCAAGGGGGTTGGGGTGGTGTGGTGTCGAAGTGGCAGCTGCTGTCTGGAAAGCGCATGCGCAAATGCGTGTTGCAGGCGGATGCCGGAAAGATCGAAAGCTACCACCTCAGGTGGAAAGGAGAAAATAAGGAAAGGTAAGGGCAGCGGGTTTTCGGCGCACACAGTAGGCATCTTTCTTGAGGAGGCGATGGCTAAACTATCTAAATCTTGGGTGATAAACAAGCAAAAGCCATAAAAGCCATAAGGCAATCCAAAAAGGTCTTAAATCAATCCAAAAGTCCTGAATCTAATCCAGTAGCCACATAACAAGTCAATATTGGCTAAATTGGCTAAAGTACCTAAACATTGGGTAATCAATATCCAAAAGCAACACAAAAAAGTAAATTAAAGAAAAGAACAATAAAATAAAAAATATAGAAAGGGAAAGCCTTTCGCCTTACTGCATCTAAGCAGTTTAAAGACCTTGTAGAATTTTTTGCAGCAGCGTTTGAGTTTTTTTTTATGGTACTGACCGGTAAAAGGGACTCTCGCCAGTTTTGCAGCATTCACAACAATGTTCACACAAGACCCTTTCATGAAACTAACAAGGTTTTGATTGCAGTTGGTATCTCTGACCTCACTTCCCTCACTTCTGGGAATGCTGATGTATGCTTACTCCTTTACAAAAAGAAATACTGTGAACTGGATCAGTCAAAATAGGAAAAGAGCATTTGCTGTGCTTATACTGTAAAGCAACAAAACATACAGTGTGTAGTCACGTTAGATGGGGTGCAGGTTTTTCAAGTAAGGTGTTGAAGTGTGCACTACGAATGCAGACAGTAAGATGACTGAGAGGAAAAAGGATTGTGACTTGATCAATACAAAAGCCAAGTGCCGCTGATAACATTAAAAGAAGCAGAGGCAGGTCCTGATCGTGGGTGGCGGGGACTCCCACCGCAGGGGATGCGAGCGCTCGGACATCACCAAGCACATGCTGATCCACGAGGAGCCGAAGCATGTGTGCAGCATCTGCAACCGCTCCTTCCGCCACATCAAGAACAAGGAGCTGCACCTGAAGCGCCACAAGGGCCAGAAGGACTACAAGTGCGGTGTGTGCGACTTCTACGGCTACACCTTCACCGACATCCGCAAGCACATCGAACGCCGACACGCGGATCCCCACACCATCTTGTGCGACCGCTGTGGACAGGCCTTCAAGACACAGGCGTTGCTCAAGGTCAGCTCGAGTTTAGTCCACATTTATTTGTTTATTTTTATTTACTCTCAGGGCCAGAGGCGTTATAGAGGGGAGTGGGCAGAAATGTATATCAATGAATCAGAAGTGCAGTTAAACATATAAAAAAGAAAAATTATCTCCTAATCATGCAATGCATCAAGATGTTATAAAAATAGGGTTTTCCTAATCGTACAATGTTAGCCGAACAGTTTCAAAATGGTTTGTTATCATTGATAGGTGCAATTTCAGCGGGAAGGTGGTTTCATTTTTGAGATGTACCTAGGATATAAGACTGAAAATAAATTGTAGTGTTACAAATTATTGAGGCATTGACATTCATTCTGCATGGAATGGATTCACTTGAATTGAGATCAGTTCAGTTCGGAGGTTTTCATCCTTTGTCTTGTGATTTAATTCAGCTGATGAAATTGAGTGTAGTTTGAATCAGTTTAAATTTAAATCAGTCCAGCGGATGGAATTGAATTTGATAGCTTTGATGACACACTTTTTATGAAGTGCGCACATCCAGTACCACTTCTGCGTATTCCGTCATTAAAACCTTACCTGTCACAAATTCCGCCCCGTACAGTATTTTGATGCGCTGCAAGTTTTTATTTGCTGCTCTCCTAATTACTTTCCCCTTGTGTCAGTCCTGAGCAGCCATGCCGGGCATTATAAGCCTACTTGACCTTCTTTGCTTGGTTTGGTTTCGGTTTGGTTTGTAGGGCTTAACGTCCCAAAGTGACTCAGGCTATGAGAGACGAAGTAGTGGAGAACTCCGGAGTGATTTTGACCACCTGGGGTTCTTTAACGTGTACTGACATCATACAGTACATGGATGCCACTCCCTGTAGCCTCCATAAGAACGCAGCCAGCGGCGGGTCGGGATTGAATCCGGGTACTCCAGCACAGTAGTTAGGCATCTTAAACATTGCACCACCGCGCCGTGGCCTTTGGTTTGGATTTATAGGGTTTAACGGCCCGAAGTGACTCGGGCTACGAGAGACGCTGACCTTCTCTGCCTTTTTCTTCCCATGGCAGGAGCATCAGTTGAGTGCCCAGTGTGAAGTGTACCTGATTGAGCAGGAGCTCACTGAGTATGAAGAGGCCGCCCCCGAAACTCTGCTAGGGACGACAGATGATCCAGGTGTGTTGAAACAAGCTGGAAGCTTCTTAAGTGGTGTAAAGTTGCGGGCATCCAATGTGACCTTCTAGAGTAATTTACGCAGCAGACAGCATGATATCACATTGGCAGACTCATTCAGCTAGCTCTCAAGACAAGAACGAAAACTCATGTTGAATACTTTGGGGTTATGCTAGGTAATAGAAACTCATGTCAAATACCTTGCGGTTGCTCTGGCAGCACTGATGGATGTCGAATATGTTGAGGTTGCTCTAGTAGCACCTTAATGGAAGATGTTTTATACTATTGGATGGTGCCGCTGATAGCGGATGCAGCACCTCTTGATGTGGTAGGTAAGCCTAGATTTTGAGTAGCAGTTTGATTGCTGGCATTGTCGGCCTTTTCTAAGCTAGAAAAAAACAAAACATTAAACATCAAGCAAGTGTCACCATTCACTGGTGGATCTCACAATGAAAATGCGTGTGTCTACGCTTGATTTCGGGCACAGATCTCAGAGTTTAGGCTACACTGACACACACTTCAAATAGTTTGCAACCCATCCTTTTGCTAAGGACGTCGCGAATTTAGATCAACTAGTGGAAAAGTATTGAAATACAATTTTCTCGGTTAGACAGAATGGGTCTTTCGCTGTCGAGCAAGCATCGAAATAGTCAGGCAGAGCCAGGGAATCAATTTTTACTGACATGAAAAATTGAGCAAGGTATATTGCTGGACGAGGTGGTTAATCATTGTCAGAGAAAGAACGCTAGCAGACGATGGGCAAGGATGAGGAGGGCACACACAGAGCGCATGTGTGTGTCCTCCTCATCCTTGTCTGTCGTCTGCTAGTATTCTTTCTCTGACAAAGAAAAATTGATTGTAGTTTTCTCTAAGTGTCCCTCTAAAGAACTGTCATATTGACTTGCGTGTGTTTGTTGTTTCTGTTTTCAGAACCAGGTGAAAGTACTCTGGAGGAGGCATTGGTAGGAGCTGAGACCCATGGACAGCTGGTGGACGCCAACGGTCAGCTGATAGAAGCTGGTGGACAGCTAGTGGAGGCTGATGGACAACTGATAGAGGCTAGTGGACAGCTGGTGGAGACTAGTGAAGAGCTGGTGGAGGCCAGCGGTCATGTGTTGGAAGCTGGCAGCCAGTTGGTGGAGCTTCCGGGACACCAGTACGCTATCGTCACCACCGCTGCTGGGGATCCAACTGGTGAGGTAGGTGGACAGCAAGCCAGGAGTCTTAGAAATATTGTTGAATGGCTTCTTTGCAATACACTGCAATGCAGGACAGGTAAAAATTGTGGCTTGAATGAAAAACGAGGCGTCAAACCGTCTTCCTTGTCATGGATAGTGAAGTTTAACGACCTCTGTGTGCTGGCTGAAGGTGAGTTTCACAATGCAGTGATAACATTTCATAAGCCCCTGTCTTTAGAAAGCGTGTTGTTTTTCTTTTGTAGTCTAAAAAAAAGAAAAAGAAAGAAAAGGTGGGCCTGTCACGTAGTCTTTCTGTGGCATCAAGTAAGCTCGTTTCAGCCTAACTGGTGAAGACAAGGAAAGGTCTTCATTTAGTATTATGCTAAACCCCAACTTCAACAGCCTTCTCTAATTTGACATTTCCTTGTCTTAGCCAAGCAATGAATTCCCAAACAGGGCAATCTAAGCTTGGCTCTTTGTTATGGCCATTTGCTACACTGGCTGAAAGCATGTTGGTACAAAGTACAAAGGTATATCATTAAACCAAAACTGCTTTCAGAAGTTTCTATGCTAAATTGAAAATTATAAAGCACAACTTGCAAAAGAATTGAACCTGAAAGTAAATAATTTTGCTACTTTTCAAACTAGGTACACTCCACAAAGTAAATTTTCGTGAATTTCATCTGTGTTATCACAGCAGGTACAGCAAGCTAGGCACAAACAGACCGATCGAAATTTAACTCTTTCCTGCCATGTTCATTGAATTCCAATGTTATCCCAGTCAACTACAACATTGGGAAAATTTTTCAACTAGGAAATTTTTACAATGGTTGCACTCAGGCTCCGTAACTAAAATGACTTGAACCAGTAAATCCAATACATTTTTTACAGGAAAGGAAAAGCCACATAAAAATTGCAATAGGGAACAGGGAGGGTGAAAACCAAGTGGGCTGGTTAGTGGCAGCATCCCAACACAGAGCACAAGTAGCACAGAGAGAGAGAGAGAGAGAGAGAGAGAGAGAGAGAGAGATGAGTTACCGTATTTTCCGGTTTATAAGATGCATCTTTTTATAAGACGCATCCCTCATATTTAGAAGCTTTCAACAAAAAAAACTGGTATATAATATGCACCCTTGTATAATACACACCTCAATTTATTCAGGTTAGGGCAATAGGACTTGACTATATATGCTTACTCAAGCATCGCGTGCTATGTGCCTGAAAGAAAATTTTTTATGTGCGTGTGCGAATGATAGAAAAAAAAGAGGCAACACTTATGCGCAAAAAACCTCCCACTCAATGAGAGCAGAAACACTTTATTATTACTCAAAGCATTGAAAGGCTTCATCTTTGTACGCAGTCGCAGATTTCTCGTGACAGCGCTCAGGCGTCCTCTTTGGGCTCATAATCACGGTGCCGATCGTTGCTGCTGCGTGCGGGCGCTCTGACGCACACGGCAAAGCATGTGCAGGAAGGAGAAACCAGATATGCAATAGCCACCAAACAATGTTGTGAACAGCGTCTCCTCTATACTTTCTGTTCTGGGAAAAGGAGCAGAGAAAAAAGGGAACCGGCCATCGGCGCTAGTACGGCCTTTGGACCCTGCATACGCCTGGCCAGTGATATGGCCTGCCGCAGCAGCAGTGGGTAGTCCCTGAAGTCGTTCTGTGAGAAAAAACAAAGATGCTCAACTAGCTGCTTCTACACAAGGCAGAAGGGGAAAACCAGTTCACACTCAAGCCCAAATCATGTGGACACTTTCATTGCCACTTCCAACATCCTCCATAGTTACATTAGAGCCTGCTTCCATCACAAAAAATGTGTACTTGCTAAAATTACGCACTATACAGCTCACTTAGCAAATTGCGGCCAATTTTGCTCTGTTCAACTATGGGCTTG
The DNA here is from genome assembly GCA_023969395.1 of Amblyomma maculatum. Taxonomy (NCBI): domain Eukaryota; kingdom Metazoa; phylum Arthropoda; class Arachnida; order Ixodida; family Ixodidae; genus Amblyomma; species Amblyomma maculatum. The sequence continues at coordinate 857,899 of JAJIZL010018982.1, read as the reverse complement.
CCTGGTTGCTTTTGCAGGTCTGCACATAACAAGACGTGTACTCAAACATACTTTACAGAACAAGAAGAAGAACCATTACTTGTGGTGTACAGTAGACACTGGACATATTGTAATCGCAGGTTTCACTGCCGTTACTGTTTCACGATAAAGTTCGTCTATGAGCATCGCGCAAAACTAAAATAAAACACACATAAGACTCATCGTTGTAAAGGACGCACTACAGAAAAAAACAAACAAAAAAGAACGCGTCTTATATATTCTAAAATACGGTAATTAAAAAGGGTCAGCTCAGGGCCTAATAAATTTAAGGATAGTAGGGCAGGGCTACATATGAGCCATTAAGGAAGCTTTGCATGTGAAGCTTCATAGCGAAGTCCATACACATTCGTGGCTGAATCCACGCCTGATAGGTTGTCATGGTTGTAGGGCGATGCTTGTCGTGCACTGTCTGAAGCCTCTCACATTCCCGCACGAGGTGCCACAAATTTGGGGACACCTAGTACACACAACAGACTCCACTTGTGAGTCATATCCACCTTTGTTACCCTGCGTCTTTGATGAGAGAGAAGGCCTTTTTGACAGGAAGGCTGGAAGGTCAGTCTGGGGAAGCGTAACCCTACCCGGCTACTGCACACTAGAGGAGTGTGGTAGGAAAATTAGGTAGAGTGTGACATTGTTTGTGTAAGCAAGTTTCATGGAGTGTCATGGTCGACGACGCATGTCCTCACACACACTACACCACTGCGTCCCTACAGAAAAATTTTTAAAAGTTGTGGGCCTGCAACGGCACCACGGAACTGGGCAAGGCACATATAATTGCACAATTAAGGAAACTTGTCACATCACCTGCAGAATGGAAAGCCCTGGGCAACCTAGGACTACTTGATAGAATGCATGAAAGAAATACGCAGGCTGAACTAATGACCGAAGCATGGAACTTACTATTAAGCCACTGCCAAAAAATATGCACCCTGCTTTTCACAAAGGCCTTTGAAGCCAAGTTAGAAAGCTCGGAATACACTACCTATATATGGGGTGGAACGCGAAAGAGATGACTCCTTTGTGGTCATGGGCATGAATGACTCTGGTGAAACATTAATGCCCGGTTCGGTAACTTATGGACAGCCTAGAAGGTGGCTGTTGCTGTGGTAATGGTTAACACCAAAGCAGTTACCGCAAATAGTGACTCCAAAGCTGCTATAAACAGTTTCGCGAGGAATATAATCTCCAAGGAGACAGAACGAATTCTGAGACATCAAGACTGGAACCAAAAAGATCTGGAACTGATATGATTTAGTTTGGTTAGGAGAGTTTAATGTTACAAAGTGACTTGGGCTGTGAGAGACACCATAGTGGAGGGCTCCGGAAATTTCAACCACTTGAGGTTCTTTAACGTGTGCTGATATCGCACAGCACATGGAAGCCTTGCTTTTCGCCTCTGTCTTGAAGCAGCTGCTGCAGCCAGGGTTCGATCCCACATTCTTGGGCACAGCAGTCAAGCAACCTAACCACTGCGCCACTGCAGTGAAACAGGAAATGAATTGGCTTACAGTATAGCTTGAGGTTATGTTAGCCGAGCAGTATGTGAGTCAAGTTGAGTCCCCCAATTTCACGAGAGATGCATTCATATCCTTTGGAGACTACACTAATCAGTTTAAACTAGAAAGGAGAAAATTACTGTCACCAGAGAAGCTCAACAAAAAGTAGGAGGTAACGTGGTGTCGGCTTCAGGCGTGAGCCCTCTTTAGCCTGTCTAAGCTATCGACGTGAGCCTTTTTTAGCCTGTTAAGCTATCACTCACGTACCCAATACAATACAATCCCCCTTACAAAGAATGCAGCGAGATAGCCAGATGTGATTACATTCTATGGAGCTTCAAAAAGGCACCACCACCGGCGGACCTACTACCGGTTTCTTCTCTAGAGCGCTGAGTGGGTCTTCAAAGTTTCCGACAGTCACCAGCATGAAGCCATCTAGTAAAACATCCACGTAGGCTCAGTGCTGACAATAAATGTTTTGCTAATTTTTCTACAAGCAGTCACTCCCGCTGTATTGGTTTAATAAGTAAATAAAACATGCTTTATTAAACAAATTCGTTCTGCACTTAATGGAAAGCATCACTTCTGTGGTGACAAGGTCTAGCCACTCTGTTGTGGCGCAGCCTTGATTCTACGATAGAATCCATATTTTCAGCCCAATACTAGCCAAGTCAAGTATGAAACTTCATTTTCCCGGCATGCCGTTGACTTATGAAGTGCTGCATCATTTTTCCCTGTAGGCAGTTTTAAAGAAATCTGTCTTAGGTACTCGGATTGTCATTAAAGGGCATTGCTTTTGGCAAGGAGGTCTCTGCTTTTGAAGAGTGAACTCCTGTTGGAAATGACTTGAATCTCTGCAAATGCTTTCACATTGCAATGTGCTGGGAAAGATTTTAAAATGTCATTAACTGCAAGTGGAATGAAAAAAGTTAGAGGTAACATAAACTTCTTGCGCAGGTATCAGAAGTGGTGCAGGAGACGCACATCGTGGTGCAAGGTGGTGACGAACTGCTTGTCTAGTCATCATCACATCGGACTGCCACACAGCCGTTTATAAGACCATGGGCGTGTGCATCATGAACGAAACTGTACAGTTTTGTCGGTGCTGTTGGCGGGACAACTTGTGGAGATTGTGGCAGCCTTTAGTGACCCAAGAGCTTCCATTGCTGTGAAAGTGGTGTGCTGCTTTTCAAGTTTTGTGGTTCCAAGATACGCAAAGCACGACTTCAAGCTAATGAACGAAGTCGTGCATCCTGTAGATTATACTTTGTACATGAACTGAACTTTGTACATGAGCTGCATGTATCAAATGCATCGTGTACATATACCATTTATGTGTTTGAGGCATGTAAACCGTTGGGACCATGCAGTTTCCATTCCCTGTTCTCCTCCTTTTACTAATTCCATATTTTGTTTAAGCTGTTTCATGTGTGCATTTCGTAACTTAACTAATGAACCAGTTGTATGCTTCAGAAGTAACCACTTAGCAAAACTGACGCCATCGCTTCAATCATAAAGGGAGGTAAAGTAAGGCGTATGCAAAACCATAACGTCTGTTGCGAGTCTGGATGTATGCCGAGTCTTTTGCGTATCCCATTACGGTATTTCTCCTCCTCCTTTTTTTTTTTCTCGAGAGAAACAAATGCGAAATGACTTTCTAGTGCCCGGTGAAATATTCAGCCTTCTGTCTCTTGTGCAACACACTTCACGCTTCCAGTCCCAGCCACTAGGCTGACAAAACCGCATTTTCTGAGCGGCTGACCACTTTAGCATTGAGGGCAATAAAGCAGGCAGGCGCAAGTACAGTAATAGCAGTGACTGCAGCATAGTTCATGCTTTGTAGAAATAAACTGGGTGTTCTGTGATGCACCGAAAAAAGTCCTGAGGATCATCGTCCCATATGTTTAAAGTATTGTAAACCATTGGGGCATTTCTAACTCGGTATAGTCAGTTGTGCTGTGTTTGAAAAATAACTTGTTCTGAAGTGACACCATCAGTTCAGACGTAAATTGAACAGCCAGATACAGACACCTTCACTGCAAGGCTCTGACTTGGTGAACGCAACTTTGAGTGCATGTGTTGCATGCGCATATTGAAAACTTTGCCGTGGTCCTCTGGTTCATGTTTTTGACTGCTTTGGTAGTGTGAGAGCCAATCTTCATGAACTTAAATGCATACCGATGCCTCACTTGCTGTTGGCTCGCCATATCAGGCCTCGCAGTGATGCCAACCTCCAAAGCCTTTGCACCTCCAGTTGTCAACCGAATATTGCATAGATTTCTCCAGATATGAAAAATTATGCTCAAAAGTGAAAAATAAAGAGGTGTAGTTGAGTCGCAAATTTTATTTTGCAGATACCCTTTTATGAGATGTTTATAAGCAAATCAGGTATAAATTTGAAATGAAAGAAAACCTTTTTTAATGTTGTCGTACTGCGACACCAGGCACTAATAACAGTCCTAACAAAGGAGTCTAGCAAAACATTGTACCTGTCAACTAAAAATTAGAACCGAATTCATTGTTTCAAGAGAAATAACTTTTAAGTGACACTTCAAGATAAATAGAGCATTCTTGATATGTGATAAGAGGGGTATCCAAAAAGTAATTGTCCTTAATTTTTTCCTCCAACAACGTTTATTCAAAATTTATGAAATTCACAGATATTACATCTGCATCCCTGTCGGACCCATATCATTTTTCAGTGTAATCTCGGTTAACATATACGCCTTGTGCGCTTGTTAGGAAATTTCCTGGCACGTGCTATTGCAGAAATCAATGTTGTTGCCTTCATAGACTGCATTTTAGCCCAATCAAACAAACATGCCTCAGTGGCGTAAGGAAAGCTAACTCTGGCTTCGCTTTTGAGACGGGAGTGTGAAAGTGGAATCCAGCCCTTCAGGGCTCTTGAATCCTGAGCTAGGCACTCTTAAAATTAAAATACTTGCATAAATAAATTTGCTCACTGGCTCACAAATTCTTCATGCAGGAAAGGTATATACAGTTGATTTGCAAAGTTTCGAGGCTTTAGCAGTGTGTCCGAGATCATTTGTCATGTGGTAAAGACAATAACTTGAATATCAGATCATCAGATTATGTAGCCCTGAAATGAAATCTCTGTGGGGCTGATTTTTGCCCACATAGAGAGCTGAACAACTTGGCGGCAACAAAAGCTGCAAGCATGCGTGGGAGTCGTATAGAAGAACAGAATTACTGCTGCTCACAGCTACGTTTAAAGGTGGCAAAGTGTCTCCAAGATTAAATGCCCAAAAGTACCTAGTACCCAATGTCAGGTTATTGCAGATGTAGTCAGGTGTGGCTATCATTCATTCTTCCTACAGTCGCAACCAACCAACCATTCAAGATAAATCCATTCACATATTTCAAGTCACAAACAAAGTGAACGCCACATGTTGGGGCTTCGAGCATGAACAAATAAACTCTAGAAAGCTTCACTAAAACATGAATTAATAAATAGTGAACTTGTATTGCTGCAGCAGCTTAGGGATGAAGTTATGAAACAGGAGCACTGCGTCTAATGTGGAGGTGTTGAGAAATGTCTCAGTGCGTTATTATATTAATCCGACATAGTGCTAGGGTCCACATGTACAGGAGACCCAGTGGCGTCAGGAAGTTCTCCAATTTGAATGACGCCATGCAATTCCCTGAGGGTTGAAGTCACAAGGTCATGACACGGTCAAGCACTTATTGGTGACCGGGTGTGGCATCATGAAATCGTATGACATGATCGAACGCTGTTTGGTTGCCATGGGTTGGTTCCACAACCTACTATATGCATTAAAAAATATAAGCAGTAAAAAAGGCAACATAGAGCACACTGGGCTGCAATGACAGAAACCTGTATCAGCTATGTTGTATTAACTCTATGACATTACTTTAATCCTTTAATGCCGCCACATTCGTAGCGTGACGCATTTCCATAATTCTGGACGTCAAACTTGTTTGTGCATTGCAGCAAGATTTCATTTTGGAACCGATGCCGACTTTGTATTGATCATCCTGCTTTGATGATCGGCTACAAATTTGAACCCTGCTATACAGTTTCATTCCCCGTGCACAGGGCACTGCCAGACGTGGCCACAGGGCCAGTATAATCCATGCCCCAGCAGCAACCTTTAGAAGTATTAACCTAATTGTCCTACCATATCAGCTTCATTAGAATATGATTGCTGACATACACTACGACTGTTTTGGCTCATTAAAGTTTTCCCGAGAAACGAAATGAAACTGATACCTGTATAAGGTACCACTATATAAGAAATAAGTGTCGCATGTGTCCAAATCGAGAGCGCTTAAAGGCTGCCGATTCCACATAGCTTGTTTGGTGAAAAAAACATTACACCTTGTTGGTGCACTTTCCAAATCATGCGACAGCCTGTGTAACAATTTTTTGGACATTTTGGTCCCCAAGCCTTGTGATGCACAGGTGTAAAGTAGGTAGTCCAGCAAATGAGTGACATACGTTGGCAGGTATTTTGCTGGGGAGTTCTCTTTGGTTGAATAATCAGCCTGCATGCATGCATTATGGGCGAGGTTTGGAGAAGTACAAGGGGATGAATCATTTAGAGGCCCACTTGGCAAAAGCGTGCATCTTTTGTACTTAGCTTACCAAGTGACATTGTCCTTGCAACAACTCGCTATAGTAGTCACGAGATCCAGGTCAATTTCAAACCACCAACTATTGCTTGGAGTGGACTTTTGTATTCACTGCACTAACTGTTCCTTTTGTAACATTAGCTACACTGGCCGAGGTTTAGCAGTTTCGCGTGGCTCCTGGAGAGCCGTGCTGCGTAAGTACGAGGAGCAGTGACGTCACATGGCACACAGCTTGCCTGCCACCATATTTTTACCTGTTGTGGGCCATCATTGCACCCGCCACCGCTTCGGTGGTGGACGATGGCTGTTATTGCGGCGCGCGCCGTCTTTCCCTCTCCCTTTTCTTCCTGCTCTATTTTCTCTTCTGTCGGCACAAGGCAGCGGAGGTGGCTCAGCTACAGAGCCAGTAGCAGGCCCATGCATTTTCTTTTCCTTCTTCCTACAGCCATGAAGGAGAGCAAAATTGCTGCTCAGCAGTGCAGAAGAGCGGAGAAGCATAACTCATCGGATCGCAATGTAGTTTCCTGGCAATTAAATGTATGAATAGCAAACATACGGCTGAACATGCTGGGAAAGCTAAGAATAACTAGCTGAACGCTGAACCTTAGCCAACGCTACGTATATCCTGGCATAGCCGAGCTAAGCCTCTGCCAAAATACCAGAACAAAGGCGCTTAATAAAACGGCACTTTTGACGGAGATTCTAATGACATACAAGATAAGTCTTATGGCCATGGATTAATGTGCAGCCAATTTTTTTCTTCGGCACATAATGAAAGCACAGGCAGCATTCCACTCCATTCTCCACTTTGTCAACGGCTGTGCTGCCCCAGTTAGCCTAAGCATGTACCGTCTGTTGCAGAAGTTTGCGGCCCAACGCGCCGGGCAGAGGAGCAGTATCGCTCCCGAGAGGCGGCGCTGCCTGGTGACGTAGCTATAAAGAGTGAGGAGGCTTGTTCTCTTCCCCTCATCCCGCGGTTGATATCGCACATCTTTGCTCTCAGCCGCGGGATGAGGGGAAGAGAACAAGCCTCCTCACTCTTTATAGCTACGTCACCAGGCAGCGCCGGCGGGTGCAGCGCCACCTCTCGGGAGCGATACTGCTCCTCTGCCCGGCACGTTGGGCCGCAAACTTCTGCAACAGACGGTACTTGACTCCATTGTGTAGCAATAAATATGGCTAGTTTTGTTTAAAGTGGAAGAGTGAGCACATCTGCACCAATCATCCCTTCAACCCTGCAGGATATGCTAGTGCTTATGATTATGTTTGTACACTCCAGCTTGGGATGCACAGTGATACAGTAAGCAAATTTTGCAATACACACTTGAAAAATGCATCAATTTTATTCCAGCTGCACATGTAAACAAAAGGGTGCAGATCCTTACAATGCCAGTCATTTTGAGATGATGCCATAAGAAGAGACTTGACAAGCTAGAATGAAAGGAAAAAAATCTGCAACACTGAGCCTTGCGTCAAAAAGAAATGCTTCACACAGGACCATGCTAAAACAATCTACTAGCTGCTAGCTGTCCCAAAGCTACACGACAGTTTGGAAGGTCAGCACAAGACCACAAGGAGGAGCACGGCCTACTGGCCGCCACGGAGCCTCAGGACAAGATGAAGGGTAGACTCCTTCTGGATATTGTAGTCAGAGAGTGTACGGCCGTCTTCAAGCTGCTTGCCGGCAAAGATAAGACGCTGCTGGTCAGGCGGAATGCCCTCCTTATCCTGGATCTTGGCCTTGACATTCTCTATCGTGTCGCTCGGCTCAACTTCAAGAGTGATAGTCTTGCCAGTGAGGGT
>JAJIZL010018982.1:811511-838749 GCA_023969395.1 Amblyomma maculatum | reverse complement strand
CATATATATATATATATTGAATACAGTGCACATGGATTTGAATATTATTTATCTCTGATCGGGGAATCGGGCTGAGATATGCGCCGAGACGTCGGCGAGCTGCTACTCATAGTGTCCTCGCTGTGCGGCCGCAGCCCACATTTTTGAGGTGCCGTTTTTGTTTGCGATGTTGCTTAGAGTTTAGATTGGATTGGATCCAGGCCCATCGCAGTGCTGCCTGTGTAGCTAGGGTTAAAGGCCTCCATGACGATCTCTGCCAACCAGCCAACAACAGAGGGGCTTTAGCCTGGATGGGGCACATGCCAAGCGGTGAGGTGCGGCGCGGGAAATGGGGCGCTCTCTTAGAGGGGGCACTTGCATGGGTCGGGGGCACTTGCTTGAAATTATACAGTTAGTAACTCCATCTAGAAGTTTGGTTTGGTTTGTGGGGTTTAACGTCCCAAAGCGACTCAGGCTATGAGAGACGCCGTAGTGGAGGACTCCGGAAATTTCGACCACCTGGGGTTCTTTAACTTGCGCTAACATCGCACAGCACACGGGCGCCTTGCTTTTCGCCTCCACCGAAAAGCGGCCGCCGAGGCCAGGATTCGATCCTGCGCCCTTGGGAACAGTAGTTGAGCGCCGTAACCACTGCGCCACCCCGACGGGGTCATTTAGAAGTGTTGTTGTTCCGGCCGATTCGATACGTTCGAAGGAAAGAAGAAAAAACAGCGAAGAAGGACGCAGGACCAGTAGGAGACACATAGGTATGCCGGCACACCTAATGTGCCGTTGGTGTGTCTCGATTTCAGTATCCTCAAACTTGTTTCGTTGAATCCCATGGGCCCACTGAATGTGTGAATGGCTGAAATTGTTCCCGTAGGACAAATATACATCATTTGTGAATATAATCGTAGATGATATTTATCCATGTAATGTCAAATTACTATACTTTTCTCTTGGTAAACGGCATAGTACAGGCCTACTTGAGGACCTTTCGCTCACATGTTATAACTGCGTCTGATGCCTCGGTATGTGAAAAAAGGCGGGTGTGGGCATTTCTTCAGTCCCTCGGCTGGTCTTTTTCTCTCCGTCATCCAGATTTCACCCCTACATATGTAACAGTACATAGTTCTTGCCCTGCGCATGCTCCCAAATTCTTTTTCAACGGCTTTAAACTTAACAGACTCATTATCGTTGTGAACTTCCCTATCTTCGTCTCGCACATTTAAATTTCTCATTACTCTTCATGACTAATTGATTAGGATAGTTTGGGTTCCTGATCACATGGAGGCTTCATTTCAATGAGTCTGCTGACGCTTTAGCAAAAGCAGCCCTGAGATCATTGACCTCCGTCCAACCTGTGCGATCACGGCAGCACGTTTTCGTAATTATATTTTAAGGCGAGAATTCCTTTATTTCCCTAGATGATTTTCTGGTCTTGCAACCTCTCCTTTGTGCCAATATTGTGACGAGCCAGAAACAAGTGAACATTTTTTTTGTTTTTCAGTTGCCGATATACATCGCTAAGGAGGCGGCCTATAGAAATGCCATTACAGAAACTTAGCTTGCACTTGTCGTGCTGCCAAACTGTGAACATACCTTTCCGCTACTTTCTTCGGGGGCAAATTGCGAGGATGCGTACTGAGGCAGCAGCCCTAAAGGTAAGCCGAAACGTTTTTCGCAAAAAAAAAAAAAAAAAAAAAAGTTATGTGTGGCATTTTATAGTTTTTTTTTTGTGTCGAGAAGACAAAAAACACTGTCGAGAACTCGTCGATAGCGAAGGCAAAGTCAGCACATTTGCTCGAGTCGAAAAGCGCAGGAGCTGGCCGGCTTTAACAACTGCCCCTTACGCACTAAAGCTCGTTTCAGTAGGAATAGGCATTCATGTGATGCAATCCTAGTCGAGAGCGTGTTTATACAACCTTCGAGTATCGCCAAACTGTGCAACAACAAACGCACGCGTACTGCAGCTGCTGCCCGTCCTATCTTTCCAGCTAGTTTTCGCGGTGCGCTATTCAACGCAGCGCCGATAATGGTCCGGCGCCACAGCAGACGACGTTTAGAAATTGAGCAGCGCTGTAGTAAACAGGCTACTCGTAGAACGGCCTACTGTAAATCACTTTGTCTCACAATGAAAAGAAGATATCGTTTATCACATACACGAGCCGCGACTGCTGTGAAGAGAAACTTGCTTGTATCGCAGTTATCTTACCAGCACCTCGATACGGGTCAGCGAGCCTCAATAGTGGCTATTTTTTGACATTGCGTTATCCCTGGGCTTATTATTTAAGGCATCAATAAATTTGAGCACGCTTTCTTGACGCTTCTTGATCCACGGACAGCTTGCGGAAGGCGCGGCCAGCGCGGCATGCGGAGGCAGTGCTGCATTCGGACGATGCTCGCTCTGTTGCCGCGCGAGCAGCATGGCACTCCAGACACTGCGTTATAAATGACTATTGCAAATGCAGCTTCGTTCTATCGATCATATGCATTTCGTTTGCTGTACTTAATTGGTAATTGCTGACGTAGCCGAAAACGGCGGCGAGCTAGCTGTGTAACAAGAGTGAGCCGCGAATCGTGTTTTAAGTTCGGTATCCTCGGTTAAGCGTAACGACGGTGAAGCCATCCATGCAACAGCGCGGTATTAACCTAATCAGGTGCAGGAACAATGACAAAGACCGCGGACTTCAGCTGCATGCCTATTTAATTGGAATCCCAAATGGCCGCAATCGCTGCCATTTTCGATTATCGATTTCCGATTCGATTATCGATTTCCAAGATTCGATTATCGTCATTTTCAGTTTTGACTCTTTCTTACTTCGGACAATTTGACTGGACATTTAGCATAGAATTTTCTTTCACTCTTCAATTTTTTCTACCCGTTTCTCCTGGCCTGATCCAGAAATTTGTGATCCCCCGATACAAAGAGGAATGGCCGCATCAGCATCAGCCCCGCCAGCGACGATGGCGTGACCGTGGCGCGTTTTTCATGCATTTGAAAACCGTTTCAGCTTCCCTTTAAGCAACAAACAGGAAGGCTTATTCTGTACAGAATGGTTTTTATTGCACGAGCCAACAATACACTCTATATGCGGTCATGACTAGACACCATGTATTTGTCGGAGAACTCTGTACAGAAGACTAGATTTTCTCTTGTTATCAGGTGGGGTGGGGAGGGGTTTCAAGGAAGGGGAGGTTGGGAGGGGATTTGAGGAGGGGTGGGGAAGGGATATCAAGGAGGGGATGGGGATTTGAGGGGGTGAAGGAGCATTACATGGCGCTTTAGCAGCCGTGGGGAAGCTGGACGTAGCGCAGACTGAAGCCACCGGCACGGCATGCGAGGGCTTCGTCGATGGGGAGCTGTCTGGTCTGGGGCACAGTCTCGTTGGCCGGGGCAGCACCCAGGCCATCGGGACGCTGGGCGCCGATGGGAGCCACAGGAGGACGGTTTGGTGCAACGGTGGGACGGACCGGCACGGATGGCCTGGTAGGTCGCGTGGGCTGGGTCGGGCGGGTTGGTTGAGGTGACGGCCGCTGCCCAGGGCAGGGGCAGTCCGTGTAGCCAATGCGGGGGCCAGTCACGAAAGACACCCGGAAGGGGGCAAGGTTTGCTGCAAAGAGGTGTAAAAACCAATTGCACAAACACGTCGAGCTCTTCAGAACAAGCATCGCAAGAGCTATGTAAACTGAATGTAAAAACCATACGTCCTAGAACTAGCCTGATCACGCTTTCACGAGTCCTCGCATGCAGCAGCTATAGACTATTCCCATCCAAAGTCGAGAATTCTGCCAAGAACAGAGAACAAGGACGCGGCTTACTTGCAACTGGTGTGAAGGTTGTCCCACAGATGCGGTCTCCCAAGTTGCCCTCAGTAACAGTGCCAGTTGAACCAGTAGGGATGAGCACGTAGGCTTCGCGACACCTATCGTTGGTCAGGGGGCTCAGGCGGAAGCCATTGTCGCCATTCTCCTCGAACTGCAAAAATGTGATGGGTCAAGATACCATTCCACATATAAAACAGTAGCAGCATTGCTAACTGTGGATGGAGCACTTATGTAAGTGCCCGCGGCAGCGAGAAACCCACGACATTCGTCAAGACTGGCGACTTACTAGGATGGAGCAGAAGCCAAGCTGGCGCCGAATGCAGATGGAGTAGTGCAGGTTGGCGAAGTAGTGGATGCCGGTAGGGTTGCGCACGAAGTTGAAGCTGGTGATTGTGTCCGCCGCGTTGGTATGGTACTGCAGGCAGCCGTCGGGAGCTGGAAAATGGTACGCGTGAAAATAAGACGGGTCATTAGGGTGCACGCAGAGCGAAGTTTTGAAGCCAGCAGGTGGTATACTCACCCATGTTGGGACTCCAGCAGGAAACCTGAGTGATGCGGATACTCCAGCGGCGCTCCATTTCTGTCCGTGCACTGAGACGAACAGACAGGATGGCCTGCTTGGTCTGGCTCACGTCAACGTACACTGTTCAGGAACAAGCGAACGACACTGTCAGCACACTGGTAACAACTAAACAATAAAGAAAATTATAGGGTCACTGACCAAGTCGAAGTTTAATAAAAACGAAATGACGTTTCGGAAGCCCTACGGCTTCCTTGTTCACAATGGGGAAACCAGACATAAAGCATGCGTTTATAGCTTCTTTAAAATGCATCGTAATGATCTAGCATAATCAGATGGTAGATTCCCCTGCGTCCGATTGAGCGTGCCATGAGTGGTCTGAATCATCAAAGACTATAGATACAATCGTCTTGCAGCGATCCGTTCTCTGGCAAGCACACGTGCCCCGTCCCAACTGATGGCGTGTCCAGTTTCTTGCACATGTTCGGCCAGAGCGTTAGTAGCACTGTGTCCTTTCGCTACATCATTTTTGTACTGCTGTATCCGTTTGCACCAGTTTCCTGTTTCTCCGATATGATTTCGCTGCAAATAAATTGATACATTTTCCCCTGGGATTTTCAATTTCTCTGCGCTGTGGGTTGCTACATTCAGCCCACAGTGCCCCTACTCCAAGCAATACACGGCACGGCGACCAAGGCGTGTCTCTCCCTTTCCTGCCCAGGTACCGTAGCACGAACAAAAACGAAAAGATGTCTCCTTGTATGAACAGTTAATGGACGTTCTGCCTAGTCGAACAGGATTTCACAGCGACCACGCGGGCTTTGTATGCGTAGAGACAGTAGAAAGCTTACTGTGCTGCCCGCTGTTGAAGCCGCACAGGACGGGGTAGACGGAGGATTCGAGGCCGGCGGACACGGTGAACGCGTCGTCCAGGCAGTAGCCTGCGCGCTGTCCGCACGTCTCGGGAGGCGACAGCGAGAACTCGGAGAAGTCCAGTCGCAGCTGGCAAACGTCGGCGCGGGCGTTGACCGTCACCTGGCACTGGCCGAACACTGCCTGCTGGTGAGGGTAATCGGGGCTGCGGAAGATCACCTCGTCGTCGGTGACCACGCTGCCGCACTTGACCAGGGTCTCTTCCTCGGGACCTGCATTGACGTTGTGGTGTATTATGTCAACTGAGATCTGTACGAAACATCGCCTTGCTTTGCATACGTAAGTTTCACAGTGAATTCTAAAGATGATTTAGCTCGCATACTGGAAAGTTTGCGTGTGGACAATTTTTGAGGCGCAAAATTTTCAGTATGCATGCCAACCAACTCGCCCAACTTTCCGCTCTCCTAAGCATAATTTATGCTCGACAGTTTTGGCACAGGAGATATTAACGATAGGAGCACATCCCGTCTGTAATGGCATGGTAGCTGCTTCCACGGTCTGTTTACTTCGTTAACTACTTTGTCAAGCAGCGTTAGCCGTACGAGCACAGCCGCCTCGCGGTATCGATAAACTATACACGCTAGGCGGTTATGCGAAATGAAAAATCCGTAACACTGAACAATTCAACGAATATTTACTGCGAAAAGAAACATTTAACATTACCGGCAGAAATATTTTCTTGTGCAGCAGCTTACGGGCAATGGCATCTAAGCGAAATGAACGCTTAGGCTTAGGAAAGAACCTCCTAGAGGAATTCACGCGCCGGGACACTCACGGTGGCAGCAGATGGTATTGGGGTCCGAGCAACGTCCAAGGGAGACGCCGCCGGTCTTCAGGCATGTCTTGGGCAGCACGCAGGTTCCCTCTTGTCCGGACTCGGCGACGCACTGCGGCGGCGCGGCCGTCACGCGATCCATCGTCTGCACCAGGAAGCTGGGGAGGCCAATGCTCTGGCCTAGCGACGACATAGCCTCGTTGCCGGGCAGTCCTAGGCTCGCCGCCATCGATGACATGGAGTTGCCGACTGCAAACAAAGATCAGAGCTTTGATTATTCGTGCACCGCTGCATATGGCGGAGGCCTGCAGTAACCCTAGTATAAACAGTTACAGATTCGAAGACAGTTTGTACACGTTACTAGTGATTTCAGTAAATAAGCAATTTCGGTCTATATGAATATTGCTTTGAACGACACATGCGGTCGCAATAACTTTAACATTCTAAATTCCACCTTGCCTTTCATTGCTTAAGCAGGCGGACATTGCTGTCGACGTAGCAGGATCGCAAGAGCTAGCTGACAGCAATCCTGAGCTGAACTGAACAATTTTCTCTGGTAGAGATGGGTATATACTTACAGCCTTGTTGGTTGGTCCTGTCCCCGTCACGCAGAGTGCCCATCTCATATTCCCCGGCGACCGGCGAAGCCGTCATCGCCACGAGGATGACTAAGAAGAGCTTTGGCGTAGACATGGCTGTGGTCTGCGCGGCTGGCAGGACTCGTGTACAACTAGTCGGAGTTGCTGAGTGTCACCGGGTTTTACTGGCAGCAGACCGCTCACACGGGGAAGTGTAGAAACCGCTCCTATTGGCTCCTAGTTGCCCCGCCTCTGTTGGAGGCGGGGCTTTCGCGTTTCCTGTATCTCACTTTCCCTATTTCTAACCTGTTTGAAGAGGGTTCCCTCGCATTCATTTCACTTGTTTTGTGACGGTACCAATGCAGCACGGCCCGAGAGAAAGAAAGGAAGAGGCAGGAAGTGTGGTGTTCAGTTTCAGCAAAGGAGCCTTCCCAGAGCACATTCCTTTTTCAGGTTCTCTCCCACACCACTGGTCTTTCGCCAACACGTGGCTGCTGCAGATTTACTTTTAGCAAGACACGAGGATAGTTTTCGGCGAAAAGGCTGGTTACCACTAAAGGAACTGCATCCACTTTGCATAAAAAAAAAATGTTTGGCTTTGCTTTAGATATGTGCTTAGATAACCTGGGGTGACAACAATTGAAGAGACCCCCGGCTGACTCACCTCCCTGGCTTTCCAAGAACCAAACAAAAGATTCTTCATGTCACTATACTTCCTCTCACAAGATGTTTGCATCACTGGGAAAGTCAGATACACCCCAGTCCAATTAGGATCGCGGGCTCTACAATAGGCAATTGTGCTTCTAGGGGCCTCTGGCCCTCCAAATTCGGGGGGGTGACAGCAGGAGCACAAGTCTCTATTATTGTGCTCAGGGGCGAGAGGCACTTAGGAGCACAATTGCAATGGCTCCCCTGCCTTTTACAGCCCTGCAGAAATCTTGTGAGAGGAAGTATAGCTGACAAACTGAAGTTTACTTCCAACAATTCATATTGAAAATGGGCACCTAGCAGTCCTGCTTGGGTGCCAGCCATCTAACTCTACTAGCCTGTTCTGTATAAAACGCATGCCTCGTTGAGGTACAAGGTTGAATAAGTACGTCTGGTTAAGCGCGAGGGAAGGACATGCAAACTGTGTAAATCTGTCCGTTTTCTTTTTAACACTTTGACAACAGAAGCGAAAATTGGCGTGACTCATTCACCTATTCAGATGTTACTCCCACCCTGAGAACCTCAGCCTGACTTCCAAGTACTGACATTCGAGATGGGAAACGTTCCTGAGTGTACTGTATACATTAAAATGCCTTCCTAGCTTAGTCATAAGTCACTATATTTGTAGAAGCAGTTGCTTGCAGCCAAGGAGTGCAGTGGCTACTTCCGCGAAATTTCTTGGCGAATACCCACCAAGACCAGGCGTTTTAGGGGATGCTTGCAAGCGTTCTATTGTACCAAGTGTGGGTATTGCGAGGGGGATGCATGCCTGCGCACGTTGCCTGCACATGTCTTGCCCTAATGCCGCCAGCTTAGTAGGCCTTGACGGGCGCCTTGATTTTCGTCTCCATCGAAAAGTGTCCATCTCGAGCGAGATTCGATCCCGCATCCTTGGGCACAGAAATCAAGTGCCGATACCGCCGATACACCACGATGGGGCGAATTTATACCTACTGGAATTTGAACTTGTTCTCAGTTTAGAGTTTAACATTTCAGGTCATAACTTATGGTGTTTGTTTTTACTATAAAGGTGTCCAGAGATGCGTAAGGAAAAGCTTTCCACGCATCAAGGTTTCACAGTCCTGGGAACAAAGGATACGAATTAGGAATTTATGTAAATGTCGTAAAAATGAGGAATTATGACAAGGCGAATTTCCCTTGTCTTCTCCTCTCAACATGTCTTATATTCTTTTCAACCAAATTGTTCTAAGAATATAAGTGCACGTAACCGTGAAAGTTTACCCCTTCCATATTAGAACGCTTTTCGTGGTTCGATATCTTTTCTAGATAAAATAATGGCGGATTGATTCTTACCATTCATCTGGCAATGGGGCATAGAAATATTAGGCAGGTAAATTAAAGATGCCGACTGCTTTTTGTTAATCTGCTATACCCCAGGTTATAGTTGAGCGCGCTTGCCTTCTTGTATACCTTAATTACGAGACCACCAAAGTAGCCTCGATCAAGGCACACGACATGTGTGTTTGTTCCTCAAAATGTAACATCTTGTTTCGCGGAATTCAGAGCTGCAGTTTTCTCTTGCCTCTGTACTTCTATAGCTATCCTCTCCCTGTGCCTTTTCTTTCCCACCTGCCGCATGCTGATAGCAATTGTCGCGGCCTGCATGCAACAGTCTTTTCCTTCACTTTTTATTATTACTATTTTCTAAATTGACCACTGCCCCCATCATCGTCTTTCACACTGGAATCTCACTGCCGTAGAATCGAGTCACACGTCAACTCGTCGCGTTACTTTCTGTCTGCCTAGCCCAATTTCAAGCGTCGTTGATCGTTTAAATTCAACACTAATATTTGTATACTTGAACATTGTACATACCAGCCTAAAAAAAGGCAATTGGACAATTTGGGCAAAGAAGACGACATATATTTTTTGTTTCACACTTGTTCAAATGTTCGCAAAAACTATCCACATAGCTCGAATCTGTGAGTTTGAAATACAAGGATCTGTGAAGTTATTGCCCTGGAGATTGTGGAATCTTTTTCTTTTTTTCTTTGTGGCGGTGCATACGAAAAAACAAGAAACGAAAATGAGTAAGATGTAACATGATACATTCGTGAAAACTGACTGGGATGCGGTACCACAACTAAGGTTGCTGTTGTGATAAATATTATTTAGTGCATTCGCTATAGCTGGCCAAATGTCTAGGCCATGGCGGCGACATGTCACTGTCGTTCTCGCCCGACTTGGCTGTTGATCCGGCCTAGTGAAAGACTGGCTGGTGTCAACTTTAGGCTTTGCGTAAAGCAGCGCTCTGCTTCTCACAATTTTAGCTGCATCATGTGGGCTGGAACAAGTGCCCGTACAAACAGAATAGGTTTATATAGTGATAACCAGATGGTTTCAGCACTATAATTTTCATCTTTAACACCACTTGATCACATATACACCCTGCGTGGGATAAATGCAAAGTACGCATTGCAGACTGCCTTCACTACACAAGCATTCGACTGCTTTCGCCTAATCCTGGTCTATTTGGTCGGCTAATATAAAGTGTGATCCTCCTTACCATAGGAGGAAAGGCTCATTAGTCGAAGCAATGTAATTTTTTCTTGTTGCGTTCATTTGTCAGTTCTCATTGTGCGCCTTCTATACGGACTATATGTCTAGAACGCAGAGGTCAAAGCCCTCGCTCTTTACACTGTTCCGTGTATGTGCGCTCATGCTGCAGTTTTCGGCAGTTCTTGTGCCTGCTGCGGGATCCGGTAAAAACGTTCCCGGAAAACACGTCCCCGGAACAAATGTCCCCGGAAGAAACACCCCCGGACAAAAATGTTTATATTTGCGAAGCAGAAAAAAAAAAAAAAATGTACTGCATTTCCCCGTGATGAGCTGCAGTGATGAATGATGCATGTTAACTTTATTACAGCGGCCTTACCTGTCGGCTTGAAATTGACCGCGAACATCGAACTGATGCGGGCATTCATAACAAAAAACAAAAACAAATGATGGCAGCGGTAATACAGTGACAGCGTCTCGTCTTCGCTTTACCGGAGAAGCTTGGAGCAATGCTTTAGTATGGATATTATGCACGACGGGCTAAGCCTTGTCCTGCTTATACCACCATCACCCTTAATAATTGTACAACATCATCAGAAGAACGGTTGAACATCGTCACCAGGTCTGAAACGTAATTCTAGTGACGCCTTCTGCTTTGGGCGGTTCCCCGAGACAACCATATGCCGATCCGCTTGTGCCTTTCTCAGTGGGCAGTATTACCAAGCTTATAAGACCTGACATATGATTGCTTAACGAGCTGCGGAGCTCGGAACCTCGCAAGAAATAAAGAGCCAGGTGGCTCTTTCACCATGCTTTTACGCAGTTCTTGTAAACAATTCGGGTGCCAGATGACGCAAGTTGCAAATAATCATCATGTAGGCGCGCTGAACTTTACCTCGAGACAATTCACCAACACAAGACAAGACTGGTACGTGCGCGAACTTTCAACTGACGTACCAGTCTTGTCTTAAAGTTCAGCGCGCCTACAAGATGATGGAAAACCAACTAGCCGCCATTACAGCATTGCTTCCAAATAATGATTACATTTAACTCAAAGGCAAGAAAGAATGGCATAAAATACGTATTTTTTTTTTTTTTTTTATTCACGTGAGGTCCGGGAGAAATCACTTTTAGGGCCGGTTTTTGCTTTGGGAACGTTTTTTCCTAGTGGCCGCTTCTTCAAGGCTCGTTTCTTCCGGGAACCTTTTCTCTGAGGACGTTTTTACCTACATCCGCCTTGGTGCATACAATAGTTGAGAGAGCAGGGTTCCAGTGAAAACGTCCCCGGAAAAAAGTCCTTTTTTGCGAAGTACAGGAAAAAATTGGCCGTGGCTTAGCTTTGCTATATGATTGGTAAAGTTACGTTTACTATGCTTGATGTCGAGCTTGCACAGTCACTGAGTGTTGTCCTGCGTTCAGTGCACCGACGAGTCTTGGAATCACTTTCTTCGTCCTCCTCGTCCATTTCCTCACTTTCCTCGGGCTGTTGTGCTGTTGTTTAGCGGCAGCCATATCACGTCCTTGAGCTTCCTGGCGACGTCTTTTCGCTAGGCTGCGTTCTTCTTGTTCAGGGAAGATCCTGTCTTCCGCGGGCTTTTCTCTCGGCCGCTCTGGGAGTGTGTCTTGTGATGGTACATCGCGTACCCCTTGTCGAACGCAACCAGCAGTTCATTGAACGCACTGGGGTGGCGCAGTGGTTACGGCGCTCGACTACTGTTCTCAAGGGTGCGGGATCGAATCCCGACCTCGGCGGCCGCTTTTCGATGGAGGCGAAAAGCAAGGCGCCCGTGTGCTGTGCGATGTCAGTGCACGTTAAAGAACCCCAGGTGGTCGAAATTTCGGGAGCCTCCACTACGGCGTCTCTCATAGCCTGAGTCGTTTTGGGACGTTAAACACCACAAACCAACCAACCAAGTAAAGTTCACCGGCGTTCTATATAATTCGTATAGAGGAAAGGAAAGTATCTGTCACTCGCGGAATCCCGCTATCATTCTCACTGTAGATAAGGGGAATTATGTAGAGCGTTTCGCGAATGTTAGATGTTTTGGATGACACTCGGTCTATTCACCACCTGCATTGTATTTATTTTGTAAATAAACGTGCCTTGTTTCGAATAAAAAAGAAAAACAATCCGGAGCGTGGCGCAGTGGTAAAGCGCTGGCCTGGGGATCCAAGGGATGGAGGTTCGGTTACCCGGTGGAAGACGCGGTTTATTAATGTAATTGTTAAGTATCGATTCATTGGTGATTGGGCATGAGACTTCTGGTTGGTCGCTTCGAATTTGGCGGCTCTCGCGCATGCGCATAACGGGCGGGGCACACTCACGCGAAACTCGGGGCTGACCCACGTAGTGTAGCTTTACGCTACAAGAATATCCACAAAACGGGTGAAGTCAAATGTATTATAACGAGAATCTTTCGCCTGGCCTGGGGCTGAGCTTCTCTGGGATGAATTGCTTCGAAAAAGGGTGCTCGGCCTGACATAGCTTGAAAAACGGCCGCAAGCGAGCTTTCACAGGACAAATTAGCAAGATGACACTAATGACGTTGCGCCTGTTTGCTTATTTGACTTTTTATCTCCTTTTATGGCTTTAGCTTGAACATGATTTGAATTTTTGTTTTTGTTTCTCGGAGTGTTTTCTCGTTCCACGTGCTTTAAAAGCTCCTCATTGTGCTATAAAAACCCAGAGTGTGATTCTACACGGCGAGTTGCAATGATGTATGCTCATGCGGGGTGTTCACAACAACGAAAAAAAAAATCATGATGACAGCGGAAAAGTGTGACCAAGGGCAACTGTGTATCTGGATCATTCTGCGCTTCAACGGCGTTCACTGATCGAAGTGTCGATTTGTAGCCGTAGTCAGCTCTTTCATGGCTTGACATGATCGTGGCATGATCTGGTACTCCGACAGCGGCTTCGTATTTGTCTTATTTGCGAGCTGACCACCGGCTTCGGGGGTGGACGCTGGAAACGGTGCTTCAGAGTGGCTATCCTAATTTCCATATCACCCCCTCTAATGCAGACATGGCCACCGGAACAGTTGGCCCTCGTCATTGAAAGATCTGCGAGTGTTTCAGTTGCGGTTTTTTTTTTTTTTTTTTTGTTAGCGGCTACTCAAGCCCCACACCCTACAGAATGGTTACATCTATTATCAAAGTCGGCGCAGAATGCAATAAACTGTTCAACTGTTCATTTTTTTTTTTTTTTTTGCCAATTAATTTGAAAGGTTATACTCTCTGGACAAAATTTCGCCTCGGGGACATTTTCTCCGAGCAGCCGCTTCTTCACAGGCCTTTTCTTCCGGGGACCTTTGTTTCCGGGAACGTTTTTACACACCTGAGAGAGCAATATGACGACATTCGAGCAGTCATTAGAAAGGACTACGAATGACGTTTACGAACAAACGAGAACCACTTAGGTATACCTATACTATTAAACGCAATAGTCTAATACAGATAAATGAGTTTAAATACCTAGGGGTAACGTTTACGCCAAATCTGAAGTGGCACGGGCATATAGAAATAATTTGCGCAAAACCGCGGATGAAACTTGGTTTTCTGGAACGCAGCTTCAAAACAGCCCCAAAAGAGTGCAAGATTACAACGTATAAATATCTGATTAGACCACTTGAATATGCATCTGCCGTTTGGTCACCCTATCATCTATGCGACATAAAAGGCTCGAGTGTGTTAAAAAAAAGTGCAATCAGATTTATTTATCGTCATTATGACCGCAACCTCTCGCCCTCGACACAATTGCTACCATCTTATCGGTTCCTTCACTTGCTGACAGACGCATGCATGACTGCATCATTTTCTTTCACAAGATTATACATGGCACTTTATCTGTGCAAGTACCAATTTACGTTATCCAATCCTTCTGCGCCACGCACGCGACGCAGTAGCGTTCTAGCCCGCTCAACTTAGTTCCATTACAGGCATCAAACGATTATAGCAACTTTCGTGCATTGCCGTATGATGAGTTTACCAGTCAGCTACAAAACCATAGGTGGTAGTGTTTTTTCCCACACTTTGTTAACAGGTCCTTTCATATCAATTGTGTGACTGTGTTTATTTTCTTTGCTGTCCTTTGCACACTTGTTGCTATATTGTGATCATTGATTGCGTATATATACCCACTCCTGCAATGCTTCGCTCTGCGAGGCAACAATATGTAGATAAATAAATAAATAAAAACAATTGTTGCTATCTATGGGCAATGACACGCGACGTGTGTATCACTCAGCTTAACAGTTAACGAAATCAGTTTTTAATGTAAGGCTGGACAAAACAAGCCAAATGAATATCAATTCCTTTTTTTTTCTTATAACTTGTTTTGTTCGTTAGCTTTTTATTTGCCTAAGTAAACAAACTTTAACACCGGACCAATCTGTGTCACTGAGGAATTGCGTGTGACGGTTACTGCAAACTTTGGTTGTATGCGACTCTATATACTGAAAACACCGCAGGAGCTCCGCACTGCCCAGTACTTCCATCACATAAATAAGGAAGCGTAAACTAGAAATCACACGACCAGTTTCGAAATATTTATTGATTTGAATATCCGTATCTATGTATAGCTCTCTGAACAGCTTTCTAGTCGAATCATACATCCATACAGTTTATGATTCAGCGCAGGAATATCGACAGAACTCAGTTCTCTGTGTTTGACTATTTTGCACGCAACGCCGCTGCATCGCCATATACTTTCAGAACCTAAAACATCGCTGAGACAAATTCTATATGTAACAACTTCCTTATGCCTGTTGGAACTACTGTAGTAAGCATGACAGCATGGATGGCAAGCAACCTCGGGTGTACGTAAAAACGTGCCCAGGTAAAAACGTGCCCGAAAAAGAAGGTCCCCGGAAGAAAAGGCCTCTCAGAAAGCGGTCCTTAGGAAAAAACGTCTCCAAGGAAGAAACGTCCCGTTCTTCTTTTCTTGTGTGTGCGCGTGTTGTTTTGGCGCCTTTAACTTATGATAAATAGACGCCAACTAGCCCAACATGAAGTTCTCTTAAGGAGACAGTAACTCTTATTTTGTGAATAGATGAAACCATCGTTTGGAACCTGGCTCCTCTGGGTTCCTGGTATGTTTACAGGAACTGGACAAGACTTGGCGGAAAAGCATGGAGAAAAAACGCATTCACAATGTGACATCCGGCTAGTATTATGCAATGTATGTTCCCAAGTTCATTTCTCCCGCGACCGAAGCGCAAGCAATGCCGATGTTAACGGGTCCGCTGTTCGAGAACTAGATCAGATCACTGTCATGGAGCGCAGATGCTGCCGAGAAAAATCCCTCAATCGGACGCTTCGACCAGTGATGTCCTTGATGCGCAGAACGATCTAGAGACGCACTTTTTCTTGGCAAGATCGACTTTTTTTTCGTTGCCACCATTTTTTTTTTGTTGTTGTTGTAACGAGCGTGCGGCATAAGTTCCACATTTTGTAACTTTCAAGTCGACGAGTTATCATTGCGAATTGCCATTGGGAAACCCAGTTCAGGCCTTGTAGTATACAGAACTTGTGAACGCTGAAAAAAAAAAAATTCCTGTTTAATGAAATGCTGTTTAAACTCAATGTTGAAAAGTTTAGTCCTGCCTCATGTGACTGCATTGTGGGCAGCATCTTGGTGGACCTAGTACTTTACAGAGAAGAGAGAAAGAAAAAGCCAAGTTGGCACAAAAATGCCAGAGTCACTTTTCAGAACAACCTACATGCATAGACATGTTTCTGGGAGAAGCAAGAAAACACAAAGCCTGCCAGGCACTCCCTAATTGTGTCTACCAGATAGGACCTGGAGGTCCACACAGGATGTGTGTGTTTGAAAGGAAATTGAAGGGGAACAATTGAGGTAATTGGGCGCCTGGTGACAGGCAGGGCATGCATTGGTATAGGAAGATAAGTTGAAAGGTCTAACAATACCAGCCCCTAAGAGTGATATGGAAGAGATATTCAGCCAACTTTTGTTGTGGCATGTCAAATATATGAAATGAGCAACATTTCCTGGTTTAGAGCATGAGGAATTCAGGCAGGAAATGACCTCTGGAATGTCCATTGTTTGGTCAGCCCTTGCTGCTAAAGTTCTAGAAAGGAATGAAAGAGTGGCTTGAAGGAGATTAGATTATATTTGGGTCTGTCCTCTGGTTTGAAATCTGTGTGTGTTCATTGTCCAGGCCTGGATGCCCTTAGTGGGGATAAATGCATTTTATTCCAAGAATGCCAGAAAACTCAGGAAACGACTCCCAGGATAGGCTGAGGCCAGCAGATTTAGGGTATGAGTCATCCTCAAAAGGAACTGGAGGCATGAACACTGTGAGCCATCTATCTGCAGTTAGGCTTTCTTGGAGCCATGCTTCTGCTCTCAACATTTCTGGGAAGCCAAAATTACCCTGTGACAAATGCTGTCAGGAAATTTATCTGTGCCACTGAATAGGGAACACACACAAATAAACACTCAGAAAAATATGACTGCTTAGATATCAATTAAACCTTGCTGTAACTGAAGTATAGAGCGCCAGTTCAGTAATAAGAATCCCTCAAAGTATAAAATTAAATTGTTCCAGCAGAGTATACCAGGAGAAATAATGCAAAGGAGGTAAAACAAAGGAACCACACAGGATTGTCCCACATCTTCTAACTCCTATATGTTGCTGCACAAATAGACAAATCTAAATCAATTATCGAAGCAAATGAGTAGAAAATAGGATGGATGGTGTTGTTTGTCTAGTTGGACACCAGAGGAAGGCCCTTTGCCAGGCCTGATCACAGAGGCCCTCTTGCATATTTTCCAAGAAAACTGTTCACAATGCTGCAGTGGTTTTTTTTTTCTTTTGCAGGCAGCAGTTAAGTGAATGCAGACTGTCTTCAGCTAGTGGATGCAGGAAACCAGTCATCCATAGAGACTCCTTGCTACAGGTTGGGCACTGCACTTATCCGTTGTTTACTCTCGGAGAAAGGGACCATGGGGAATGTGAACAGGTCATGCCACATGACCTTCCTGCAAGGGGGGACCACACATTTTCTGGTCGTTTGTCCGGTTGGTTAGTCAGAAATTCTCGTTCCAGGAAAAATATGTGCTGCTAACTCCTCCATCTTCACCTGGAATGCGCGCCAAAATTGGCGGCCTAGGAGGCATCGCGCATACGCAGGACATAGGGACGGAGGAAACAATGGAATTTTCCCATATGTTGGAAAAATTTATGATGTAACTGCTGAGTATAGTAAGAAACCTTAATAAAAAAAAGAATGATGAAAATTATCCAAACTTTCGAAGAGCGCCAAAATGTAGCGTCTTTCCGGAACATGTATTCAGCAGTTGACACTGCAATGGAAAACCAGCGAGAAGCATTTTTGCAGAATCCGGAGGGACGATCTGTAAATTTGTTGGTTGTATGGCGCCTCATGTCAAGAAAGCGGGTCCTTAAACAACTTCCGCTCGGAAGAATGCACTTGTCAGAAATTCTTGGTATGCCGTCGACTGGCATCGAGACTGGTTTGGATTTTGGAGTCTTTGGTGTGCATTCACAGCTGCAACAAAATCGTAGAAAGCCTTTCTATAGGAGGCTCACTGGTAAAGAGCTATTTCCTATTTACTCAGTATATGACGCGGACGTTCCAACGCTTTCTCCTCTGCTAGCTAGTTATTTTTTGATAAACGGGCAATGTTTCTTCAGAGCATTGATGGGGTAACTTTGACTTAGCCTTCACCAAGCTGTCTATCGGATGCCTAGCGCTGGGAGCTGGTATTCGAACCGTTGCAAAATGCAGTCACGCCCGTGTAAATCGATGCAATAGAGGTTCTAGATCATATATTCATTGGCTACCTTTCGATACATTCCAAATGAAAAGTAAAGAAACACATTCATAAACAGTAAGCTGCTGGAAATCAATTTCTGTTTTAATAAACGTGGCTGGATTGAGAGAACTGTGTTCCCACACTCGACTCAACGCTTCTAACATGGCATCATTTCATTTCATTTTTCCTTTAAAGGCCTGACGGCATTACAAAGGGGGGAGCAAACTCAAGATTTTGTGCCAATAATAACAAGAACACTAAAAAACAGAGAAATAATACTTGGGCAAAAAAAAAAATCAAGAAGGAATAACAATATACATCAGGAAAGTGACGTGAAAAGGTTATAAAAAGCTTAGTGAAATGCAAGAAGTAAAAAAAAAAAAAAAGAGCACGAGAATAAACGCAGAATAAACGGCATGATATTAAAAAACAATAACAAAGACAATTGGCTGTATAAAGTACGACATATGATTGAGATGATTGCCCTCTTCTCGTGCGCGGATGATAATAGAAATGATGCAGAAGACAGAGGCGAGATATGATGCGGCATGACATGAGCGATGAAATGGAGATGGATTGTTTCAGTGCTGTGATACTGGTTTTTTCTTGAATAGCAAGATGTTATAAATCAGATGGCGCGATTCTGTACCGCTTCGAGGTCGGCGGCGAGATAAGCTTGAGATGGGTGCCAAATCTATGACGCATATTCTAAATTCTGGGGAATGAAAGCCATGTATGCCAGTTTCTTTATTTCAGGGGATGCGGCCTTCAAGTTGCGTCGTATAGGTAACCCAGTGTGCTTGAGGCTTCTGCGCAAATGTTTTGAATGTGGGTTACCCATTATAGCGATGGTGTTAGGTGTAGCCAAAATAACTGTAGGATTAAGTTGCCGACGAAAAAATCAAACAAGCATGCAAGAGGAAATCCAGCATCCACGTGTACAGTCTGCAAATCCGTCACAGCCATGGTATTCTGATTAAAGCTGTTTTGTTTAATTTTGATTCATTGTAAATCAATTTTCTTGCTGCAAATAACTATGTGCTTGCGGCGTGACGTAGCATGTCACATGGCAGATTCCTGTTTATAAAGAAAGAAGAGCTGCTAAACATAAGTTGTGAGCATGCCTGTTGCAATTCTCCTGCGTTTTAGCGCCTTGTGAAGCATGCACGCCGTGACACATACGCGTAAGGTACGAGGTGCCACGTGGTTGCTTTGTGGTGGTTAACATGGTCCTGCAAATCAATCATCAAAGCCAGTATACCTGCGGGTTTACGGCACGCGCCTTGCATGTAAATTGCCGTTATTTATTAGAAATTGATCGCACGGGAGATTAAAGAAATTGAGGAGCTATAATCGAACGGCCGAGCAGCCCAAGTGTTTCGTGTTGCAAAGAAGCCGGCATCCTCCGGGCAGCGTCGCTGTCCTACCGGGAAACACGCCTCACGCGTATATGTTCCGAATGAAAGTAATTAAATTAACGCAAATGACTTTACGTAAACATTTCCATGTTTTAGGTCGGGATTGGAACCCACAATCCTTGAATCGCCAGCCCGGATTGCTACCGTATATGCCACGTGGCACGCTGACTTCGATGGATACGAGAGACAGTGATGTGTGTGAGCGTTGTTGGTTTAATTGAAGTACAGTAATTTGACATTGTGGACAAGGGAAACTGACATTGTGTGAATACGAACCACTCAGGGATATTAATAAATCTATTACAGCATCACACCCCTGCGGCAGGAAGCAAAAAAGCATGGTGTGGGTGTTCTGCTTCGTGCCTTTCTTTGTTCACACGTCCTTATATTTCTGGCAGGCGCGGAAAGCTGCAAGGTGTAGCTGAGTATCGACTGAAAGCAACGAATGTCGGCGGAAAATTTTGCGCAGTGTTTCTCATTGAGAAGGCTCGAAAACACGAACAGTGTCTTGATTGACGAGCAGGTCATCAGAATACGCAAGTAGCGAAATAGCTTTCCTTGAGCCAGAAATATATTCCTGAGTGGAATAACTCTCTGATGAGTGGAAAAGTAAGAACAAAAAGAAAGGCTTACTAGTGGTACGAACGTTATTGTGCTTTAGAACAGGATAAGAGCGAGCTCGCATTGACTGCGTGTTGCTGAAGTAATATTTCCACTTTTTGCATTTTTTTTTTCACTTGGAATGCCTACGTGAGGTTGTAATCCGGAATAAATTTTCATTTCACAATTTGGGAATCAGCGTTTTGTGCTGTCTCAAGTTGTATGTCGAAGCTGTCCAAAAGCGCAAGGATGTAAGACTATGATAACCAATTAACATAATTTGAAATTCTGATAATACCTAAATTAAGTGAATAGTTTTGGTGTCGAAGGGTCGCCGCGTGGATGTAACACGTGCCGAAGACATTGAAGGTAAGAAAAAAGCTAAAACATCATCCAAACCCACAGGTGTCATCTTGTGTATAAACTTTCTTTGTTTTTTCAGTACTGGGGAATGCACTTTTCATCACATAAAACATCACAATGCTTGGAAAACCCTCTTGCCAATTAGGCCTTTGTTTTCTAATTCCAACTTTTGCATTCGAAAGGTTCTCACCGTGTCCTCCGGCAGTGTCACCTTCTGCACCCCCTTTTTCTCTAGGGAGAGGGAAAACAGGAGGCGGAGCTCTGAACCAAGGTGGGTTGGGCCCGTGTCCATTCATTATGCTCCTCCCACACAAACATTTCAGAGGGTTGTGGAGAGAATGTTATAGGGGTGAGAGGACGTGTGAGGAGCATGGCAAAAAGCTTCTTGAGCGAGGAATTGAGAGAGAAAAAGCTTCCTCTGTTCTCCTCTCTTTCTGTCGCGGAGGCTCATGGGAAGTGAGACCACGTGACAGGCCGCGCACACGACTTCCAGCCCGCAGCGCAATCATCCGGCAGTCTGCAGGCAGCAAGCGCACCGCACAGACCCCATCTAGTAAGTTGTCGTCGAGAGTCACTTGTGCCAGGCATGGTACCTATGATCTTCGATCGCCCTTCGTTGAAACTCTAGTAAAGGTATAGAGTATTGGGTGACATGTTGGAGTAACGTATTTGGTTGCAGTAGGAGTTGTAAGAATAGTTCATTAAATTAACTGGTTTAAACAGTCTCGTGCACAATCGCCAGCAGGCCTTCAGCAGGTTGCGAGTGCATTAGGAAAATGTTTTATGCATACTTCATTGGACCTACAATCCAAATTATTTACTTTTGGACGTACGTAGTTAATCCTTTGCGTTCTTCTTTCAGGTCATGAATTCGTTCCTACTCGCCCTCTACGCCATCGTGGCCTGCTGCGCCATTGGTAAGCCATTTTCTTTTTTGCTGCCAGCTTTAGGGAAGAGTGGAAAGCTTTTCTGTTCTATATGTAGCCGCATCTCTCTTACGCATATATTCTGAAAGCGCTGACAGATAGTCGAAGACTTGAAACAACCACGTTAGACTGAAGGGCAGCCAGAGCTAACGCAATGCAGTATCACGTGGTACCAGTCATACGGTTCCAGTGTGGCTATCACGAGGGTTACCTCAATTGCAAAACGTGCATGATTGGACATTTATGAGTGATCGATTCCTTGTTGCTGATCGGTGCGTACGGCACTGTTACGCTAATCACGGCCACTTTCAATCCGCCCTGTAGGCGCCACGGCCACCAACATGGCCTCTAGCCTTGGGATGATTCCTGGGGCACCGAATCCCCTGGACCAGAAGCGCCCCCCTAAGCCCCCTCAGACTCAGGTGGCCACCAGCGCCCTGGGAGGCGGTCTGGTGCCCGACTGGGCCCGACCGTCGGCTCTGCTGCAGACCATCGTGGACCGCATCCGAGGCGCCAACCGGCCCTGCTCTTCGTTCAGCGGTGTCGAGGGCGGCAGCTGCGTGGCACACTACAACTGCGCCTCCTCCGGTGGCACCGTAGTGTCGTCCAGCGATTGCGTCCACCCCACCGTGTGTTGCAAGGGTGAGCCTTTTGTTACATTGCTAGGACGTAACTTTAGCGGATCAACCTGCGCAGTCGCCATTAGGCCTGTCTCTACGATTTTGATGCATTACTGAAAAAAGCACACTGTTTGCCTATGAACTTTCGGTAGACAGCAAGCGGCTGTTGACGTCAAGAAACGATTTGAAGGTCTTTGAGTAAGACATTTGAGTCAGGGCTTGCTTGTTCATAACCTGGAAGTAAAGCAGCACAACAAAGCATTGGAAACATGCCCCTTTTACTGAAATCACTCACCCTCAAAGGGGTGGGATTCAGTTTCACGCCAAAAATGCATCAGCTGCCCAAGAATCAATAAAAATGTGTCGCGTCCACGCACGCAAATGACATTTTTCCCTACCCCTTTCAGTGCCCGTGGAGGTTCCCAGCGTTGTGACCTGCGGCGGCGCCATCACTGGCAACCAGACGTCGTTCCGGAACCCGGGCTTTCCCGCCGACTTCCGTCGCGCCGGCATGTGCAGCGCAGAGGTGACCTTCGGCCGCGAGGTGTGCCAGCTGAGGCTGGACTTCGTGCTGTTCAGTCTGGCTCCTCCCCACTCTTCGGGACCCCGGGCGGGCCTGTGCGACGATGACGTGTTCACCGTCACCACTGGTCTGGGAAGCACCACCTACCCCGTTCTGTGCGGACAGAACAATGGACAGCACAGTGAGTATCCACGCTTTTGTGTTATACGCACTATTTTCATACGAGTATTTCACAGACATGGCAGTAATATAATTACAGTACTGAAATTACTGTAATTTAATTACTTTTGTGTTGGTAATTTGTTATGTAATGAATTACTTTTTTGGTAGTAATTTCGCAGCAAAAGTAATTAATTACTTCACTCCTTCAATAGACAACAGAGTGCCGGGAAAGCAGGAACGACGTGCGGCAAGCCAAAGCCAGCGTACAAGACGCTGGGTTCGCCGGTCATTTCACGACCGTTCGACCATGCTTCTGCTTTTTTTTTTCTTTTGCGATTGCCTTGTTTTTGTAATGGCAAGTGCTGTAGGAAAGAGGGAAGGAAGAGCTCTCTGGGACAGAATTTGGCGGGAAGACGAAAGAGTGTGTGTGCTTTACGTTTAAAGAACAAGTTTTTTTTTTTACTAGCTTTGCATAATTTTTACATGAATGGAAACTATGAAATAATTTAAAAATAATTGAATTGCTCACTAGAAGTAATTGTAATGTAATTTCATTACTTTTGAGGAGCAGTAATGAGTAATGTAATTTAATTATTTTTCTGCTGTTTTCAGAAAAGTAGTTAGTAATATAATTTAGATCCTTTTCAAAAGTAATTTTGCCATGTATGGTATTTCACAGCTGGCCAGGCAGGTATACGATCCCATACGTATCGTTTACAACCTCTGTCAAGATTATAGTCATATGGGCTTCTCTGCAAGCCGTATAGTGAGGCACCTCTAACACCGTTGCAAATGAGTACCGCTGCTTTGGCCTTGAAATGACCATGGCGTTTTGGTCGCAGTCGCATTTTCCGGTGTACCTGTTCTCGCACTGATGAGCTCACCCGCCCTTTTTCAGTGTACGTCGACGTCTCTGAGGCAACTCGCGCTGTGCTGAGCTTCAACATCGGCAACGACGTGCCCCTCGGCCGCAAGTGGCACGTTCGGGTCTCCACCGTGCACTGCCTGTCCCCAGTCAAGGGTAAGTTGTCTCTGTTGTCGTGCACGGCCACTGATTGTCTCTGCAGCAATAAGTAGGGCTGTGCTGTAATTGTCGAGAGCGATCGTAACGCTTGTTGCATTCCTGCAGCACCCGACTCGTGCGTGCAGTATTTCACTGCCCCCTCTGGAGAATTCAGCAGCTTCAACTACCTGCCGATTGCACAGAACCAACAGCTCATCGCCGGCCACAAGTACAGCGTGTGCTTCAAGAAGCAGCTCGGCTTCTGCCAGATCACCGTACGATATCCTCAGTTCTCTTAATCAGTAGCGCTACCCTATTGAAAAAAAATTGTATGAGGCAATAACCTCACCTTTTCTCTCACAGTCTCAATCAATTCACGTAAGAAATCACATACAAGTCGCATATAATTGCATAAGGTCTCATAGTTTCTTGTACATTATCATAAATTATGTACGATATTTTATGATAATGATGTGCACCGTATGAGATTCTATGCGATCAGATGAGATTTTGTGAGGTTATTACCCGGTAGAACTTTTGGTTTTTCAGTAACGCTAGGAACTGATTTCAATGTAATGAGTGTCATCGGAGCCCTCTTTTCACCGCAGTATAGCCCCAGTGAGCCGAACTCCTTCCAAATGGGCCGTGCCGCGGAGCCACTGACTGGAGCTCGTAACTGCGAAGACGCCTACCTGTTTGTGCCCAGCGGATCCAACAAGGCTTTCCTTGACGACGTCACGTCCGATCGCTTCTGTGGTCGGGGATTCCCCGGAGGAGCCGTGAGCTGTGAGTTTATCTCGCTGTTTTATCTACCTGTGCTCTGCGGGGTTTATGTATTTAAATTTTGGGATACTTACCAGTGTAATCTGTGCCGTAAAACTCTTTCGTACTGTCCTGCTTTCAATACTCTATGCCATCGTTTTCCTGCGCACGTGATAGCTTCACTCGAAGAATGTGCACGTGACCTCGTATCAAAGCTGTGACGTAACCATTATTTGAGCAGCGTTCATGGTGGTTTCATACCATTTTACCTCCTATTTGCATCCATCTAGGTTCGTTCGTGAATAGGAATTCGAGCCGATGACGTGTGTACCTTAGATAAGTTCGTATCGCTTATAAGGTAAATGATATTGCGCCTTCCGTTATCCCAAAATAAGAAAAAAAAACAAGGTAAATAAAATTATGGAATACAAATGCGGTCCCATTTAAGCCGAAGCCTTAAGCGTCCTCTTAAATATTTCTTTATTCTTTTTAGCGGACGTTCTGCCCTTCTCCGTGGCCGTGGTGACCTCCAGGCCCCGTGGCACCAGCAGCGGCGTGGGCACAATCGCTGGGCGCGCCTTCGATGGCAACGATGCCCGCCACGGTGTCCCGCCTCCAGTGATTTCTCACCCAACCAAGGAAGCGTTCGAGGCGTTCCAGCAGCAGCAGCACCAGCAGAAGGGCGGCACCCAGGTGGGCTTCGTGAAGGGCTCCTTCTCTGTGATCAAGCACGTGCCCCACAACATCCAAGACAAGCCTCATCACCCGCACCACACAGTCATCACGGTTGTCGAGAGGCCCGACCTCGCCGCTGGCTCGGGCGTCAAGGAGCCGCCTGCAGCTGCTGCCGCCGCCGGCGCACTGGACTCCAGGAACCCGCACGTTGGCGGATTCAAGCTGCGCTACATCATGAACCACTGCAACTAGACATCATGCTCTGCTGGTCAATCGCCACTAGTCACGTCCTTCCTGCGCTCTCTTTGGGCCTTATGTGCAATAGATGTCCAACAGTTTGTTGATGCTCAGTTCAACATGTACATAAGTGAATAAAGTTGTAAATACGTCGTGGATTCTCGGGATATGTATTTTTTTTTTTGTAGAATTATTCTTTGCTTAGACAACAAATTCAAGTTCACATGAGTGACTCGTTAGCCACTGACATCAAGGAAATCAGTGGGTGATGGTCATGTTCATCATTACAGAAAAAAAAAGAAAGGTTCAAGACTCATATTTTGCACCGTCGCTAATATTCCCGGACGTCCACATTATAACAATTTTTCGCTTTTTTTTAGGTCACTGCGGAAACAGTTTTTATTTTTGTACTTTTTCACTTTAAAGCCGAAACTGGTAATAAAAGCCCTCCAGATACCAACACTCGGATGGTTCGTTATTTAGAGCAACACATTGCCTTTCAATATATAGTTTTTTTTTTTAGGAGTGAATTTCTTCTATGTAGCATCAACTATCGTCTTCTGACTTGCAAAAAGTGGTTCCAGACTGTATATGCGGTGACAGCAACTACGGAGAATCCACACTTCACCAGTTTCTGCCGCTAGGTTATAAATAAAAACAAAAAGAAATATCCTCCGTCAAGCAAAATTTCCTAGCACGAAACCTAGATAAAGCCAGAACGCTGATGTGTATAATGAGCCATCTGGATGAACTGATTCTCAGTTCCGGCCTTAATATTTATATTTTTGCGAATGTTGAAACAAATTGTTTCAAAAGCTGCTCCATTCAACAAGTTTGCATTCTTTTTTTACAATTACAATTAAAGCGCAATATGTTTTTAGGCTGAAACACTATCCACGTTAACGGCACATTTTTTTTTCCCACTTTAGTGACACAAGAAAACGCGCAAAAAACGTTCTATGTGACTTCACGATGAAATAGGAAAGCAAGTAAAATATTCGGCAATAACATTTATCCTTGCATGTTGTGTAGGGCATTATTTAGGAATTTCCTTTATCTCCGACCAAGCTTTGGTTCTTCGCAGAATGAGCGCTTATGCTAATAGAAAAAAAAAAAAAAGAGAATCCTTTCGTGCCAATACGCCAAATTCTTTAATTTTTTTTCGGTGATCGCTTTTGGCATCTGGGAAATTTCAAATGGAACGCTTGTGATACATATATGTATATTATTGGTTAAAATATTTGCCTGTTGAACTTTGGAAGGAGTGGCTATTCTCTCTCTATTTTGATGCAGCTCCTTTTGTCTCCGTGATGCTTGCCTTTGCTCTGCCATAATTTAGGTAATACAGCAAAGCATCACTTCGGAAACTTACTGTGTTAATTTCGGTATGGGCGTGCCTGAAAGAACCAAAAGGTCAGGGTCTAGAAAGAAGCGGTAGAGAACCTGCATTAAAAAAAATGTAGAGATTCGCACAGCTAACCTCCTTTCAGAAAAATGCAGGCAGACATTGACAGGAACTAGCGAATTTATTCGTATGTAAGCCTATAGTTTCTTCAAGCATACGACATCCGGAACTATTATTTCAAGGATTCTGAATGCCGGAAAATAGCACGCAGATGATGATAAAAAAAAAAAATCTCTATAAATGACAACACTGTACTACTGCTAGCCTTAGTTAGGGAGCGAAGGGTCTAGAAATATTTATGCATTAGCCTAAGAGGATGGCTGTTCATGGACGCAGCATGAGCTTTTCCGGGTCATGCATCCTCCCACGTGGACGGGAGCTTGGAAGCCCGCCACCAGTCTTTTCGCATGATTGCCGTTTGCATTTTGTAACTGTTGTTATCTTCAATGTTTTTTTTTTTTTTTGGTCAGATTACATTCCAGGTAAGTTTTCCCCACGCTCTTCAACTTTTGGGTTTCGGCTTAGAACTGAGGTCGACGTAGATTCGAGTAAATATAGTTATAATATAACTTTCAAGAACTTACTCTATATCTAGGATGGGATGGGAAAAAATCACTAAAATCGAAATTGTAGACGTCCCTGAAGGAAGGCTCTTCAGAAAATGATGTCGATCGATATTTCTGATGCCGCGGTTAACCCGATCAAGCCGTAGTAAATCTTCTTTCATCCGCCACAAGCCCTTCACCGATTTCCTCCGTTGACAAGACCGCCGTCAAAGAGGTGGAAACGTCGGTCACCTACCTCTTCGGGCGGTGTCCTTGGCCCAGGACTCCGTTGGCTTTAGCTGCCTTGTGCGTCCGCTATAGATTAGCCGTTAATATTGTTTGGGCACTTGCTCATGCCTC
>JAJIZL010018982.1:791231-811111 GCA_023969395.1 Amblyomma maculatum | reverse complement strand
GTTTGTGTTTGTTTGCGCCACATATCTGAATACGATGCAGCACCAACTAGCCCCTCAAGCCGTTATTTTTCTCATGCCTCCTGAGAATTTTGATGCTTCTGGTTCGCTTGACGATCAAACTTTAAAGAGGCCCTGAAGCAGTCGGTTCCGGATATATCGAAATAGTTCGATATGTAGGTAATTCGATATATGCTAACAGGTGATTTTCTCTGTAACCCAGGAGCGTGTATACGGTGTATTTCTTCCGAAGAGGAAGAAATTGTAGATTGAGACCCCCCCCTCTCCCCCTCTATTATTTCCCAATCATCATGTAAATCAACCCATTCCCATAACAACCTCCTGGAGGGTTCTGGGTAGGGAGCGTGCGGTAGACCTCGGCAATCAGGTGCGGCTGGAATTGGATCATGGTCTTTCAACCAGCAGTCTCCGTCATATCCTGGCATGCGTGTTGATGAAGTAGATGGCGTGAGCCTTCAGCCGGTGTACGCTGTGCATGTGTGCCAAAATCAGCGCCTCCGCAGCAGTCTCGACAGACAGGTTTGAAGGATTTCTTCGCAGATCACTTTTAACCCCTCCAGGGAACACTTGTCTGCAGCGGCCGGCCGGTCGTGGGCCATTTGTCAAGGCTGGGTGCTCGGCCCGTGTAAATGAAACGTAGAATTTTACGCAACACCTCGTGATCCAAATGATCTCTACTCGATTCGGCTTGTCCTCTTGCATCTCGTGCTCGAACATGGCCGCAAACACTGGAGAGCGAGCGAAATAATTCCCGGCCTTCGACACTCAGGATGACATCGCAGAACTCGTGGCTTTCAAACAAGTGCTCGAAGTCATTCAACAGTCGGCACTTAGGGGCCTTGAAATAGATAGCGTTGTTTTTCCCCGATATGTTCACTGAGTCCGCAATGACATTCACTTCGCAATAGAGCGACCCTGCCATCAGGAAGGAGTTCGGCCTCGTCAAGCAACAAGTCTCTTCGTATGAACCTCTACAAGCTCCAATTCTTGCCTTCATGAAAGGGGAAAGCACTTTACTCTTCAGGACCATGGTCTCTTCCCGCTTTGTGTCGATGATGGAAAACTTGAAACTGGCACGGACCTCTCTCTTGTTGGAGTACACCAGTATCAGGCGCAGTGAATGGTATTCTTTGCTCTCTTCGTCCAGACCCATGGGGCTCACCCTTAGGCGCCACTCGATCTTATCGTTGGTCCCAGCAGAAAATGTCGAGCTTTTGAGCTCTTCTCGGCAGAAGCTGAATTTGTTGATGGTCCACATGTAGGAAAACTTGATGACATTCGCCTGTTTGTAGCACCAGTTTTCGGCCATGGGCATGTTTGTCTGGCTCTGCGTAGGCAATGTGGGCAGGGGGATGGTCATTGTGCTAGGCGACTCCGGCAGCACCCCACCACGCGCAGCAGCGGTGGTCAGACGCCCCGACCAGGTTAGGACCACTTCTCCTCGGTCAGCCTGTGGCCGGAAGCGGCCTGCAGGCAGCAGCCGTGCCCCGCCGGGGTGGTGCAGTGGTAAGACGCCCGACTACTGTGCCGGAATACCCGGGTTCGAACCCGACCTCGGCGGCTCCGTTTCGATGGAGGCGAAACGAAGAGGCGTCCATGTGCTGTGCGATGTCAGTGCACGTTAAAGGTCCTCAGGTGGTCGAAATTACTCCGTAGCCCTCCACTACGGCTCCTCTTTTTCCCTTTCCACTTTCACTCCCACCTTCCTCCCTTTCCTTACGGCGTGGTTGAGGTATCCACAGAAAACGAGCGAGACAGTTACCGCGCCTTTCCCTTCCTATCAATCAATCAATCAATCAATCAATCAATCAATCAATCAATCAATCAATCAATCAATCAGGCAGCAGCCGTAGTGCCGGACGGCGACGCGGGGAGCGAGAACGCCGGGAGCACTTGCATCTCAGCACTGGACGCGTGGGGCTGATGACAACTCTGCTGGTGCAGTAACGGCCAGTGGTGTGCCGGGGACGCGGGCCACGTAGTCGCGGGAACAGGACCCGAAGAGCGCAGGCGTACGCTGCAGACACGGGTAAATCCAAAGCTACTGCACCGTTCTTCGACTCGATCTCGCACCGCTGCTGTCCCGCCGTAAACTCAGGAGCGCCGTCATCCTAGTTGCAGGCGTAATCACTCAGACGTCCGCCCATAGTCGATCGTCTCAACACGAAAGCCGTACCACACAGGTTCAAAAGCGAAAGCGAACAAGCGAAGAAAAGAAATTGCGGCGGCTTAGCTCGACTAAGCCCGGTTATGCAAGCTGAAACCTTGGTATGCTTAGTTATGCTGTGTTACTCACATAGATTGCAAAGCGGAAACTTTAAGCTCGGTCAGACATGGTTTGCTGTGGTATAGATCGAGTTGCAAAATCCCAAGGATTGCTGAGAAGGTACAGGTTTTCATTACGAAAATAATGAAATACATCCAGATATATTGGGTGCAAGAAAATGGCCAGGAAATTGACCAGAGGAAACAGGTGATATTACACATCCTACAAGCCTCTCTCACCGCTGTAGTGAATTCACGGGCGTTGTTTCACGTACGCCACGTATTATGTACCCTCGTTTTCAACAGCTTCTCAGTTGAGACGCTGGTGGGAGTGCTCTTTTATAGGTCCTCCTAATCATAATATCTAGTTTTTATTCTTCGCTTTTGGCTTAGATTTAGGAACGGGGTTGCATACGCGATCCTGTTGATAATAAATGCGTATATTAGGCGCAAGAGGCAGTGCTCCCGCAATCCACTATCTTTGAGTGAGATTCTACAGAATAGGATAGGATAGGAAATGCGTTAGTTTCTCTAGGAGGGTCTTGTGCTAGTAGCAGAAGAGTTCCATTTTCCGTCTTCTCACAGGGTCGGTGCCCCTATTCCAGGGCTCCGCTGAGCTTCGCTGCTCGCTGGGCGTGCTGGATTAGACCTAGTTGGCAATCCAAATCGCCGCTGGAGAGCCGGCTCTCCCACTGTTCCGCACTCGGGTCTTTACGAAAGCTATCGTTATTTCTACATTGCCACGTGATGTGGTATAACGAAGGTTTGCTACCACACCATGGGCAGGTGTCCCGATATTGTGACGGGTAAATTTTGCTTAGGATATGCAGGTTAGGGAATGTTCCTGTCTGCAGCCTTCGCCAGTACACTGCCTCTTGTTTTAGATCCCGATGAGGCGGCGGATAGCGGATCCGTACCCCCTTATAGTAGTTCAGAATGTCTGAGTACGTAGGGCCGACTCGCTCGGGTAGATCGTCCGATTGGGAGGAAGCTCGGCTCGGTGTACCCTCGAGCTACCTCATCGGCGTGTTCGTTCCCCGCTATGTCGGTGTGCTGGCACCCAGTAGATGTTGTGTTTGACTTTTAATGGGGTCGCGCTCTGGAGGAGCCTGAGCTCGGCGCGACCTATGCGTCCGTTCATGTAGTTACGGCACGCTTCTCTCGAATCTGTAAGAATGGTAAGGGACATGCTTCGATACCCGGCTACCACCGCAAGAGCAACGGCCAGCTCCTACAGCCAGATTCTACAGAAGATTCCAGTTACCTGAGACCACACCTGAGACACATAGTTGGTTAACTTGTTTATGACTATATTGTTTTTTTTTTTTCATTCTGTAGTGCAGAATTACATGGAAAAAGAAGAAGACGACACACCATGGTACGGCAATGCACTTACAAAGCGCGCTAAATTGAAAAAAGGGCGCTTGAGCGGTTGCCCGACGACTCCAGCCGGCTTCCGCGTTTTCTTGCATGGCTTTGCAGAATTGCTTTTTGTACAATAAACATTACGTACAATGTGTAAATAGCTGACATACTCGACTGCGACGGACGTTTATGTATACTTTTATGCAGTAATAACCGAATGAACACACGCAACCACTTGCTAGTGTCGCTAGCAGGATAAGCAGCACGGGCAGCCGCATCAATTCCTGTTTATCTTTGTTATTTTTTTTAATTTTGTCATAAGCGCCCGCCGGCTGGATACGCTTCACGCACGTGGGTTCGGTTCAACTTGCGCGATGTCTGACGATGAAAATGACGCTGCTTGGGATAGCGCCGAGGAACTGGAAGTTGAGCTCGCGGACAGCGCGTGCCTCTTTTGCAGCGAAGTGCGTCCCTCTCCCGAGTTGGTGTACGAGCACTGCGCGCAGGACCACGCATTCTGCATCAAGACGATGGTCGAGCGCTTCCGATTGGACTGTTTCGGATACATCAAGATGGTCAACTACATACGACGAAATGTGCGTGAATTATGGGCCTCACTTCTATGCGTGTTCGCTAACGGAGAGTTGATAATCCTGTCACCAAATTGGCACTTTGGTCCTGCTTGAGCTGGATTTGCATCGAGGATTTCGATCGCGAACCTGCTGCACAAAACTTTTTCAGTGATCATTGAGAATTGGTCCTCAGTTTGCGTCATTGTGTAAGCTGCGATTCATCGAACCTCCTTTTTCTTTTCCGACATACCTTCGTCAGCATTGTGAGAAGACACAGCTGTAAGTCGCAGCGTTAGCTGACGAACCTTGGCAGTGCCTTCTTTGTATGTAAGCAGGGTGCTGAGTTTATTGACAAATAACATTTTTTTTTTGTATAGGCAGGAAAAGTGCACAAAAAATGTCCTGTCATGCATTTAAATCAATTGATCTTTGGATCCATTGGGTCAGTGCTCATCGAACTCATTGCAGATCGCACGATTGAGCCACATATCCTGCTTGGCTCACTTGCGATTCCCCAGGTTAACTTGAGGTTTTGAAGCACAGTCCAAAGCGGCTGTTACACCATCATCCTTACTGAGCTTTTCAAAAAAGATGTGAAATTAATAAAATAAAAACTCAAAAGGTTATTGGATAAACTGACTCAAATGCTTGACAGAACAATTTCAATGCACCATGCTTTCATATAAAGAATAATTATTTAAGCATAATATCAGCACTTTGCTTTACTCAGTGCACACAAAGAAGGAATCTCCAACTTTGTCAGTTACTGCTGAGACCGTTTCATCTGCATCTTCTCGCATGGCTGGCGAAATTATATAGGCGAAGGAAAAAGGTTTCGTGAGTCGCAACTGTCACAGTGATAGAAAGGGAGGAACACTTAATCAATGATCTTTGGAAATACCTGTGCAGTATCAGATACGTCAGTTGTGCTTGAAATCCTCAATGCAGGTTGAGTTCAATTAGGATCAAAAGGGATAGGGTAATACACGCTTTTAGATTGTGCTTGAAAACCTCAAGTGTATTTGGGAATCGCAACTTAGCCGATTAGGATTGGGCATGATTGCGCTTGAAAGTTGCTGCATAATGACCTCCCGACCTGCATTGAGTTCGATGAGTATTGATCCAATGAAGATTGAAAGTGCCGTGTGATGGGGCTGGGTATAAACATACATTCCCACATCAGCTGCCCCACGTTTTTAAATTTCAGCCGTCGCTGCTCATCATATAAAGCTTGTCGCACATGGCAGAGAAGGTATTATAGAGCGTACCTTTCTTGAA
Organism: Amblyomma maculatum; assembly: GCA_023969395.1. NCBI lineage: Eukaryota > Metazoa > Arthropoda > Arachnida > Ixodida > Ixodidae > Amblyomma > Amblyomma maculatum. The sequence goes on along the minus strand of JAJIZL010018982.1, from coordinate 805,613 downwards.
GCAGTTTCGTCTCCGATAGAAACTGGACGTCTGGTTTCGTCACTGAGACTTAGTAAATGGGCACTGAGGTGGGTACAAATGTCGATATGATCACAGCACAAAAAATGGAGGACAGACAGATAACACACCATAAAGCACTGTGGTTCCTTGTCTGTCTATCATTCTTTTTGTGTGCTGTGATTATGCAGACGTGTTACTAAGTGACATCCTGAGGATACGGATATACAAGCCAGCACCCCTATACTTTGTCTCAGAAGCTGTTTGCAGCATTGAGAAAGGCAGGGGCGATCTGCCGCAATCAGGTTTGTGTGCACTATAGGAGGCAATTATGCTCTTACGTGCCTCGCGCCTCCTTAATTGAGGGGGGGGGGGCAACAGTAGGAGCACATATGTCCATTATAATACGCATAGGCAAGAGGGACCAGGATTGAGCCATGTCGCCCTTGCCTGTCGCAAGTGCTGCAAACAGATTCTGAGATGGGGGTATATAAACAATGACAGCTCGTTACCCTGGTAGCTACTAAGCTAGGAACCCCAATTATTTTTTTTTGTGTTGAAAGCAGTAAGTCTGTTGAACTTGCTGTCTTGACCCTGCATATTAATTTTGTCCTGATTTAGTTCCGCTTGTTTTTTAAGTTCAGCGACCAATTTCCCGTGCTTCTGCACTGGTTTGTCAATGTCATATTCTGCAACACTCGTAGAAAGTTTCATTACAGTCTGATACGTTTTTCTGTTGAAATTTTGCAGAAAGTGAGCCCAGAAGAGGTACAGAAAGCTGATTCAAGCTGTATTCCTTGGGAGGACGACCTGTACCTTGTGCCTGTTGTCCCAGATGACTTGCTCCTGACCTACGGTGGGCCACTTTCTGTTTAAGGAGCGGCCTAGATGGTCGCTCCAACAAAGAGAGGATGGTTTTCTTATTAGTTCATGAAAATGTGACGAATGCAAACGAGAGAAATAATATTTAGAACTATTTGTTTTAGAAATCTCAAATGTGATATTTCCTTTCATCTGTGCTGTATGTAAAAAGTTAAACAAAAAAATTACACACCTGAAAGAAGGTGTCACATTTTTTGCTGCATTTGTTTCATAGTGCTTGCTGTACTCCTCTTGTGTTTGGTTATGTCATTGTGTTATGATTAATACTTCTCTCTTTTATTTTTAGTTCTAGCTACAAACAATGGATTCTGTGCTTGTGTCATTTCATTTTTTGACTTCTGTGTTCTCTATGTTTTGTTTTGTGAACTGAAATGGAACGGAGATGTCATATCGATCCTTACCCCTTTAGAAATTTTGCTAGTGTGCCAGTGATTTTTCAGTGCTTGTAAAGGGAAGTGTTTCTAGTTTGAAGACATGCAGTAGGTTATGAATCATTTAGTTTCGCTATTTACCAAAATGCTAATGGTGGAGAGTTCTGGTTTAAAGCATTTAGACTACTTTTGAGAGGGAGTTCATAACACTTTTATAATGATTTTCCAAGCTTGCATTTTTCTGCTTTTGTTATTAGTCAAGACAGCTGTTTTTGCTGATTATGATGCATTATTTGCTCTGAGGAAAACGCTATTTACTTTTTCTTTTTAAAACGAATAGATTCTGTGAGCTTTTCTAGCCATGTTAGCTGTATGCAGATAAGGATGTGTTACTGCTAAGCATTTGGTTAAGCATTTTGGCACCACTCAGTTCAGACCTGTGGCTTTAAAACAGGGCTTAATGTTCTTTGTGTCGAAGTGAATGGTGGTACAGCATAAAGGATTAGCATTCATCCTTGGGGCCTCTTTAAACAGCCTATAGGGACATTTTCAGCACATATTAGGCTGTTAGTGAAGTCATGAGAAGTGAGGGCGTGTTGCTTCTTCACCCTCAAAAGACATCAAACTTGAGGGGTTACGCAGCACTTCACTCTAAGCCTAGGATGCATACCTTCGAGTTCGTAAACTTCTGATGGAGGCTGCACATGCACACCTGTTATGTGTCTCCTTGTTTGTTTTTGGGGAAAACGCATTCTCAAGCATCCTAATAGTTGCAACACACAGGCTTTATGTGGCAGGGACACCATAATACAGAATTTGCGACTATGAAGGATTTGTGCAAGAGCAAAAATCTTTGGTCATTGGTAGGCGGAGCCCCATGTCCAGGGCCCATCGGGCTGCTGCGGTGATCATGACCTGATCAATCAGCTTTCACCGCTCTTCAAGGCACTTGCTGGCCGGTGCTGCCTACCACTATGTCATCATAGCATTCTGGATTTTAGGAGCCGTAGTCCTCTTTTGGCAGCCCAGTCTAACATGACATAAGGTCAGCTTGTTTCCGCACAAGGGCAGGCACTGCGATATTGTGCAAGGTGAATTTGGTTGAGAATGTGGAGGCTAGGAAAAGAGTTTGTCTTGAATTTTCTTCAGTGAACCGACTGTTCCGTATTGAGCCTAAGGTCAGGTTTTAAGGGTTGCGTGCAAGCTTCCCAGAAATGCTACAATATAGCACTGTACGTTCATCGCAAGAACTCGTCCTTGTGCCGCATTCTTTGTTGCAACAACCGTAAAATGCATGTACTATGTGCTTGTGTGTTGTTTCTTCACTTTTCTGTTCGTTATCCTCCAAGTCAATCAAGCACATTTGTTCACTATCTTGGCACATTTTGCTTTCTCAATATGCTACTGGTGTGGGAGTAACACTTTCTTTTTGGTGCAGATGTGGAAGAGTTCTCCAGTCGTGATTCCAAACCTGATGACGAGCTCAGTCAGCTGCGTGACCGGTTGTCCCAAGCAGAGCAGACCATAGAGTGCATGAGGTATATGGACACTCTGTTGTGTATTTCTTTATATTTACCAAATGTCGTTTATTGCTTTTCATATCAAACAAGAGAGTGCTAAGTGGTACTTGCTACAAAAGAATATGGCCGATATCGAAGGAATGGCAGGGGGGTGGGGTGTTGCAAAAGAATACGACCAAGATAAAAAGATAGTGGGGGAGGCCTAATTTGAGGTGAAGAGAAAGGAGAATGATGGGTCCTTTTCTTGAAATCGGCTGCATGCTTCCTAACTTGGCTTCTTGACTTGATTACATGCTTCATTGCACAGCAATTCTGTTCTTGCACTGTGGGCTGTTTCTGGCACTTTGGGCAACACCCACTTCACAGTGGTATCACCAGCAGGTCGATGGTGGCGTTTAGCTTTCTGCAAAGGCTCTGGGAGAGCATAAGCAGGCATTAGTGAAGAACCTCATAAGGAGTGCTAACACTTTCTTGCTTAATACTAACATAGCTTGGAAAGCCTTCCATTAGTTAATCACTTCTTTCATTTCATGTTCCGCACCTCGTGTCGCTGGCATAATCATCAAAGGCACCTGCTGCTGTGTAATTGTACGAGCTATTTAATTGTGCCAGTAACGGAATGCATTGAAGTCTTTCCAGTTGCATTTCTACTATACTCGCGATTGAAGAGCGCTGAGATGTTACTTGCTCAATTGCTCTCTCAGTTGCTTGATTGTCTAGACTCTTCTTGGGGTACATTGAGCATAGTAAGCATTAGTTCATTATTTTTTTTTTCTTTTTGCATTTGACTAATGCTGAAAATACTGCTACAAGCTGCGTCCAACTTCAATTTTATTCCCAAACAAAATGATTGCTGCCTTGCTAATGGTAATTTATAGCATGATTCTATCTACTATGTATTTTTGTTAGTATTTTTTTCTGTATTTATTTAAAATTCTTGCTGACTGCTAAGTATTCTTCTCAGATAACATTTAATGTTCCTGTGAATAAGGCCAGTGAGATGTCAAGATGAGTGGATGAGCAAGTATATGAGTATAAGTATGAGTGGAGTTGGGCTAACGAATCGAATGCTTTAAAAATAAGAAACAGCGCCAAGCACGAGACCTATGACATGCTGCGTTGACTACTAACTGATTCTGTGATTGCATGGCTTGCCTTTGTAAATATTGCATGCCTGTCTTTGACAGCACAAAATACAGGATCCAGCGAGCCAGAGAAACCTCTTAAGTACTGATTATTCATGAGCGAGGCCTGGATTATGTAAATGTACCATCTGCTAGCCTCCTTGAAAAGGAAATGGTGTTTTGGCTTTATGACTTGCTTTGTGATGCGCCCAGCTGAGCATGATCGAACTGTGATAGAATTTATATATAGTTAGGTATCTTTTAGCTTCAGCTTTTTTCGTTTGTCTATTTGCAGCTTGCAGATAAAAAAAAAAAAAGTCATTTGATAGTCATTGCAGTCTGTGATTCGTTTTATGGGTTCTGTGTTTTTTTTGTTTTTGTTTCTTACTGTCAGACATGTTTTAGTGCGGCGACACTTTATTAAAAAAAATTTAAAATAAAGCATCACATTAACAGATCATATACTTGCAACTCTGCGCAGGAAAGCAGCAGAAAGCTGGCTACAGCCCAGTGAGCAAGATGAAGTAGAGCGTGATGAACCGTACTTCCAGTCGTACGGCCACCACAGTATCCACTTGGAGATGTTGTCAGACCGGCCCCGCATGCAGTCATACCGCACGGCCATCGAGCTGAATGCGGAAGCATGCATTCGTGGCCGAACTGTGCTCGACCTTGGCTGCGGTACGGGCATCTTGTCCATGCTGTGCGCGCGGGCAGGCGCCAAAGGAGTCATAGGCGTTGACCGCTCAGACATTGTTTACAACGCGATGGACATTGTCAGGTGAGATGCTCTGCATTCTGTACAGGTTGTGGACATTGACTAAACTGTGTCTGGTGCACTTAGGAGAATCATTAAACTTTTTTATTGTATATGTTATGGAACATTTCCCACAACTTTTGAAGCTCATAAAAGGTTAGTGTGGAGTACATTTCGGGTGAGTATGAGTTAATCAGTACATCCTAGAGGACATTCATGTGGCTACGAAATACCTTGGTCTGACCGCATTCCTGTTTTTAGTTGCTAATCAGCTCAGTCTACTTGTTACTTCCTGCTTCACCTATTATGATGCTCTCAGTCTGCAAGGAAAGGGCCGTAGCTAACGCCGACACAAGTGAAGTTGCACAGCTAGAGAAATGATTGTGCATTTTTGTGAAATCATTGTAGTCGTAGAAACATTAGTCCTACCATAACTTTACACCGCCATATTATTCGTGCTGCAGCCCTGCCAAATCAGCTAACAGGGGTAGCTAGAGATGCCTGGGTTAGGTGAAATATAGTCCCCCCGAGGCATGAGCAGTGCCAATGCATATTTTTTGTGAATCGACGACAAGAACAGCTTCACACAATTACTGCTTTCAGTAAAAATAGATTTTATGACACTTTTGGCTGTGTTGGTGTTTGTCTAGAAGCAAAAGACGCATTTATAGCCTAAAACACTGTAAAAGGAGAAAATGGGTTTTGGCTGTCTTGTGGGGAGTTGGGGACTGGTGGTTCCTTGGGGCGACACAGTATCAATTCTGGACACAGCAGAAAGGCAACGGAGAGTTAAAAAAGGGCATAAGGTCAGGAGGTTTGCTGGGATAATGACAGGGTTTTATTAGTGGTTCCAGGGACAACCATTAGTGGACGTAGTTGGGTTTACGGTGATCAGTGATGACGCCCAGGAAATTCTCCTGAAGGCTAGCAAGGCCACTCACGAAGTTTTAAAGCGACAGTGTCAAGGGAGTACCTGCCGGCATGCAGAGAAAACCTGGATCGGTCGAAACGTTTTAACACAAGACGTAAAGAAGTGGTTTCGAAAAGTACATGAATTGCACCAAGAAGAAAATTCAAAAAGGTTGAGACGGGAATCAAACTAGAAACCTTTGAATCCCGAGTTCGTCGCAGTACCTTTAGACCACACAGGCATGTCTGTACAGTAGTTTTTTGCATAATGTGTTTGCTTATGACTGTATGGTAAGGAGTATGTACGAGGTAATGGAGATGTGATCTTAAGGGATCCGTGATGAAGCGAGTAGCAAGATGCATGTACGCGAGTGAGGGTGATCCGCAAATCAAGCCGTAGTTTGGAGACAATAACACTGTTGCATTATACTACTTTTAAAGGTGAAACTTAAGCTTCTCCGTCACGCTTAGAAAAATGTGTAGGTACCTTAAGCCAGTTTGCAGCGCCACACAGCTCTCTCTGATGCAAAGAAGAGCGGGTCTTGAGGGAGTGCCGTTGGGATTTCAGGGAGAATGGGCTGTCAGAGCAGGTGACGCTGGTGCATGGCTGTGCAGAAGAGCTGGAAATTCCCGAGCGGGTGGACGTGCTCGTGTCTGAGTGGATGGGCTACTTTCTGCTCTTCGAGGGCATGCTCGACAGCGTCCTAAGGGCAAGGGATCGGCTGCTGCGACCGGGCGGGCTCATGCTGCCCAGCCGGTGTCAGCTCTTCCTGGTGGCCCTAGGGGACATGGGTGAGTCGAGCTCTGTGTGAATCTCAGCAGTAGCCCTGCCGTTTGATTCGGAGTGAGTTTGTGGGTCACCCAACAAACTGTATAGGTTTGTTGGTATGAAGGAAACGTGCACCTCAGAAACTTTGTTCTTTTTTAATATTGAAACTAGGTGGCCGAAAATTGCGCCGCTTATAGAGCACCCACCTCAGCCACAGTGATTGCAGAGGGCCCAGGTGCCCGCACAGAGGCCAGAAGCAAAAGTGCATGACCCAGGGTATTCAATAAATATGTGTTTCAATAAATCAATAGAGCTCGATCTTCTCTTTCCAAATCTTTTCTTATTTCTAAGGTAGCTCAGTGTTTCCGCCCTAAATGCCATGCGTGAGTGAAAAACAGTGCATGCTTTTGCAGGGCAGAGCAGTGCAATATGGTGTTTTTTGTCTCTAAGGTTCCATTGTGTACAACTGCGCAAATTAGTGTCATCCGCTTTAGAACGCAACATTTTGAGACAACTTTATATCTGGTGCATCCTCTTTAATGGCTGGAGTCTGAATAGTATATAAAATATTGTGAGCCCTAAAAATATTAGTGACTGAAAAAGAGGTAAAAGTGAGGACTTAAGGGGGCGTGCTGTAATATATTAGTCTTATACATGAATGTGGTAGAGGTGGGTATAGTAGTATGGTGTCAAGCTGAGAAAAATTAACCCTACTCGATGACTGCACGTCTGCATGAACTTGACTGCACGTGTACATGAACATGATGGTTTTGTCTAGCTGAGACTGAAATGACTCCAGTGACGCTGAATGTAGAACAGTGCAGTACATGCATGAAAGGGCGATGTCCTAGATCGCAGTGCACTGCACTGCCACTGTTTTGGAGGTACCAACAGGTTTCGATCTCTCCTTTGCTCTCTAGCTAGCCAAACCCAAATTTACATGCAGTTCACAAAGTACTTCAGGCTAGTTAACTTGACTCACCACCTGCTTTACCTGACCACATTGCGTCTAGATGAACCCAACGACTGGCTTTTTACCGAACAAGCTAGATCAACTCAACTCTGTTGAATTTATGTACACACGGCTATGAGCACCCATGTATTTGTGGATTCAACACAGGTACACACATTTATTTTAGCCCCACCTTTCCATTCCCTACTGGATCTTTTCTTCTTGGCTGTCTTTTTTTCCCCTGCTGAGCTCCAGCTTGTCTTTCTTTGCGGTAGATCAGCTGAAGTCACCGACTGGAGTTGAGAGTATAGTTGTTCCATATCAGACATGCACTCTGTGGATTCAAAGTTAATCCATTGTGGGGCGTAAGAACATTGTAGCATGTACCAACTCTTCCTGCACATGCTTTGGAAGGTGCATATGTGAATGTAAACATGCTGCAGTAACTTGACAAGTCTGCACTTCCTGTTGTGGCAGCATGTGTGTAAAGTGGCAGTCCTTCTGAGAGACAGGAAATTTAAAATCTCGACTGATTCTTCATCAAGGCACGTGGTTATTCTGCAGCGAGTGTCTGACCTGGTCTTGCATGATTTGTCTTCTTTTTCTCTCCCTCTCCCCTCTCCCGTGCTTGCAAATCTGTACACGTGCCTTTGATGGAAACGAAACTTGAGCCCCTCCTTTTTTCTCCTGCTCGAAGGCATCTACCAGCGGATGGTCGGCTTCTGGGACAATGTGGAAGGCTTCCGGATGAGCTGTATGCGGCGGGAGGTGCTAACTGAGGCCCACGTGATGGATGTCACAGCTTCGAGCGTCTGCTCAGCACGGCCAGCTTCTGTTCTGGTATGTGTGGCTAGGTGACATTCTTTTATCTATATGACTACTGCAGTGCATAAAGGGATCAGGATGGAAGGAGCTGAGATGAGAATGCTTAGAGAAAGTGTGTGGAGTGATTAGGATAGAACGAGTGTGGAATGGCTCTCTAAGGGGTATATTTAGAGGGGTCATGCCATAGTAATCCATTATATTGCAGTTTTGTCTTCTATCAGGTAATACTGGACCTTATTATTTTATTTTTGAAGTTTGAGCGCTCTAGATACATTCTTTATTTCGAAGTAACTGACGGAAGTTGAGACTCCAATGCTCGTCCTGACGATGGTCGTCGTCGATTTCAGCATGGCGACAGCTATCGTCATGCTGAAATGCTTTGTGACGTCGCAGACCGACATGGTTACTGTGTCATCTGCTACTGTGCCGGCTTTGATAAGCTGCCTGGAACACTGTACTGTGTTCACACTTTCTCACAGACTAGCTTGACTCCTGATGAGTGTGCTCAGCATACTAGTTTTGAAAACAACACAGACTGCAATGAACCGCAATCTAGTTTTTGCCCACACATCCACCTTCAGAGCCACTGCCGCCATCAAGCCGTCTGCGCCAGTGATACAGCAGATTCCTTGCGCCATTCTCAGAAAAGCATGCTAAAATTTGTTGTTCTCGTAATAATGATGTGCCCTAAGGTATTTCAGAAATGATTGCTTCTTGGGAGTTTTTGCCCAGAGCTGCTTATTGCAGCTGTTGCCACTGCAGCGCTTGTTTATCAGGTGTATGCTAGCGCTGCCGCTAAGGCGGAACCGAAAATAACCATCTTTTGTTCTTTTACTATGAACAGTAGAGTTAAGAGAAAGGAAGTTTCAGTCAAACCCGGTTATAATGAACTGCGTAATTCAACGCAATTTGTTCGCTATATAAAGTATTTTGCTATAACCAAACCCGTTTATAACGAACTTCAGTACCAAATTCGTTATACACGATGTCCAGACAGCGCAGCGAAAACGCACTAACTAAAGAAAAACCGTGCCGCTCACCATGAATCTACAAAAGAAATTTATTGCAGATAAATGCTCACTTATTTGCAGTAGGCAGTGATCTTCGCCTGAACACTGCATTTAACTCCATCAGCGAGAATCGCACTTTCCACACGCGACATCATTTCCACAAACTCCAGTCCGCTTCCCTGTATTCCGGAGCAGTATCGGCGCAGCAGATCGGTAGCAGCGAGGGCTTCGTGCAACGTCGGGCGAGGGCGATCGTCCTCCGGCGGCGGCTCCTCGGTCTCCTCGTTCGCACCAGATGCCAGCATGTCGGCAACAATTTCTGAGTCCAACGGGCTCGCTGTCACGGCTACGTTGTCGTCAACAGTGAGAAAATCCTCCAGGGCAACTTCTTCGGGCACAGCGTCCGGAACATCAGCGAGTTCTTCCCACAGCGTGGCAACATCGATGTCATCTTGCACAGTGCGCGCTTCACTAGCAGCTTCTGCATCCTCTCGACATAGTCCAGCATGGTGGAAGCAGTTGCGGATTGTGGATTGCGTCACGTCTTGCCAGGCACGGTTAATCATTTCTATTGCGGCCAGCAAATTAATCTTGAGCTCGTCGTTAATCCGCAATTTCACCAAGAGCCGCTCAATGACGCGTTTCCTGTAGCCCAGCTTGAAAGCGCGGATGATCCCCTGATCGAGGGGCTGCAAAACCGCTGTTGCGTTCGGTGGCAGGAAACAAAGCTCGATGTTCTTGAGCGTGACGCCGCAGTGGTGCGCAGAACAGTTATCGAGGAGGAGGCAAATCTTTCGCCCGCTCGTTGCAAGTTCCTCGTCCCAGCCACGTAGCCACGCTTCGAACAACGTTCTGGTCATCCAGGCCTTAGAAATTGAGTTGTATGTGACTGGGAGTGAAGTGCATCCTCGCAGGCACATAGGAGACTTGAACTTGCCTATGACAAGCGGCCGCAGCTTTGATGAACCGTCCATGTTTGTCGTGAGAAGAACGGTGACTCGGGCCTTATTCAATTTGCCGCCATGGCACTTCTCATTCTTTAGCGCCAAGGTTCTGCTCGGCAGCAGTTGCCAAAACAAGGCAGTCTCGTCGGTGTTAAAAATATTGCACGGTTCGTATCTCTCCGTGACAGCACGCCACACGTCTTGCACCCACTTTTCAGCACTCTCAGCGTCCACTGCTTGGCTTTCACCTGCAACCACCTTCCCGGTGATGGAGTAGCGGTCTTTAAATCGTTGGAGCCAACCACTGCCCGCTGTAAACCCTTCGACGTCCAGGACGAAGGCAAAATCTTTTGCCTTCTGTTGTAGCATGGGGCCAGAGACCGGCAGATTTCGCGCGCGAACGTCCAAGAACCATTGGTACAGCGCTTTCTCTACTTGGTCGTAAGCCGGCTTGCGGTGGCGAAAGCCGTCACCATTTGGTCGTTCCTGTGCATTGCCTCTGATGGCCGACTGGTTTTTCAAAATGGTGCTTAACGTGCTCCGCGGAATCTTGAAATGCGCGGCAACGTCAGACTTTTTTTCGCCGCGGCCAACGCGGCGAATTATCTCCAGCTTGTCGGAAAGCGGTAGGGCACACCGCTGCTTCGTCGTCATCTTGCAGGATGTAGCGCCGGAATGCAAGCCAGCAGCAACGTAGGCACGTCCGGAATCGTGAGGATAGCAGCAGCACGACTTGCAAACGCGAACAAAGAAAGCTCCGAGGATGCGGGAAAGTTCGCCACTGACGCGTTCGTTGTTTGGAGGCTGCCTTCCCTTCGCCCAAACTTGAAACCAGTTCTGGCCGGTGTTGCTTCTTTCTCGAAGCGCAATAGGTCCGGAGCTGCTCGAACGTCTTTGATCACATGGTAGGCAGCTGCCGAATAGGAGCGCTGCAGAGAGGCTGGCCGATGGCGCGGATTTTAAAGGCTACTCACGCTACTCCGGGCGACGGCCGCGCATGCGTACAGGAGGGTCCCTCGTGGAAGCTGCTGTAGAGAGCCCCTCCTGCGTTTTACGGAAGCGTGGCATCGGCGCAGAAGCAGCAGAAGCACCCTAGCGGGCGCGTGATGACGTATGCGCTGTGTGAGACCTTGGAGAACGGAGCCGTCGCCAATCCCCCTCCCATCTGACAACGGCATGCGCTAGAAGTATTGCGGCCCGGCAGCGGGCTGCCCAGAGAGAACTCGGAGCCGGCACAAAGGCCCGCCCGTTGGCGGGCGTTTGGCGGCCGATCGCGCGCGCTGAGTTCGCTATATCCAATGTGTAGTTCGTTATAAAAAATACATTTTATATGCATAATGCTAGCGGAAATTCGAGTGTTCGATATAAAACATAATTCGCTCTATCCGAGTTCGTTATATTCGGGTTTGACTGTAATCCAGTAGCCCATTTACCATAATACGTTGTTGATCAGTCACAAAGCACCATCCTTTGTGACTTCAAGGTAAAGCAGTCTAAGCCTAATGACAGTTGAGAAACAGACAGCCAAAGCACCATCGTCCGTCACACTCGTGAGATGTGGTAAGCTTGCTGCATCCGGTGCTGTAATCGTTGTGAGCTTATGAGCTTTCATGGTTTTTCTTGTGAGCTTCTTGTGATTTTTCATGAATTCTTATGAACTTTTCATGATGTGGCTGGGGCCAGACCTGGGCATGACAGTAAGTGGACGGGACTGGGTTGTAGCGCGATGCACCGAATACAGTATGCTGCTTTGCCGTCGGGCAGTACTTGAAAGCTGTGCAAAAGCGACGTCCAATTGCACTTTATACACTGCATATTTTATGTGTTGCTTTTCAGATGTGCTTCAGTGCACAATATGACCAATTGTTGGAGCAGGCCAGCTCGTGTGCCTTTTGTACTCGGCCGCTGATGTACACCTTAATTCTGTCCACAGATGTCGCTACTTCCCAAGTTAAATGTGCTAACAAGATCGAAAACTCATTTTGCGGTAACTGGGGTTTGATCCGCCACATCGACTTACCGCTGTTTCGCGTAACCGTGATTGACGCTGCTCGTGCACTGTACGTGCAACAGACGACGCGGCATCGGTTTATGTTGGCAGTGGCTGCATTGGCTGCCAGAACAGCAAGCTGTTCACGAGGAAACGAAAATACTAGTTTTAAAGATATCTGCAGCTTCGATGGACCTGTTGAGGTTTATTTGCTTGGCACATCGGGAATAAGATGCAATAAATAGTTTATGTTGCAAATTTGGTGTCATGACCCCTTTAAGGTGGTAAATTTAGAGACAAAGTTACAAATGTCGATGTTTAGTTAGTTTGGTGATGTAATGAGGAATGAAGAGTATGTTGGAGGTGGGGCACAGATGTGACCAAAGAACAGATGGAGAGAATTGATTGAGGTAAATCTTTCAGGGGGGGGGGGGGGGGGGTCACTTAAGGACTTTTTCTGAAAGGTGAGCTACCATTCGGTGACGTGCAGAGGTCCAAAAATAATTTGCGTAGTACCATCCATGTTGCATGCACTGTGTAATGCAAATAAAAATTCTTGTCTGTATTATGCATAACGTAACCGGGATGTGACCAGAGGGCTGTCCATTTTGCTTAAATTCTTGTCTGTATTATGCATAACGTAACCGGGATGTGACCAGAGGGCTGTGCATTTTGCTTAACAAAATGTCGGCTCAACGTTGGTGCTGGTTTCACACAGTGAGGGCTTGGGCTTAGTGCATGTCCGTACCTGCTTGGCTAGTCACTGCTGTTCTGTCGTCTTTTTTTTCCGCATTAGTTTTGGTCAGAAACAACTACAGTGAAATCTCGTTAATTTGAACCTCGATAATTCGAATTTTTGGATTATTTGAACTACATCTTGGTCCGACCAAGCTCCATGGAGATCTGTGTACAAAAACTTTCATTAATTCGAGCGCGAGCCAGTTCTGCTACGGATCATTCGAACTATGCTTTGCTGCGTCTGGGCGGCTTGGCACACATCACGTGGCCTACGCCATAGGGAGGCATAATTAGAGGCTGCACACGTCCAAAACGGGGATAGAAGATGAAACCAGGCAAAATCATGGAAGAGTGGGTAAAACCTAAATGGCGCCATGACCGGCACGGCGGCCGGCGGCGTTGGAGGGAGGGGACGGCGGCCACTTCCTGCTCTCTCTTCCGTGCAACCTCTGAAGCTCGCAACTAAATACTCGTTAATTCCAGCCCTGTTAATTTGGAAATACGGATAAGTACTGTTGGCACGGTCCCAGCCAACACCCATAAAAGGCTATGATATCGGATGGGCACTACGGGTTAAACTTTTTTTTTACGACAGCCATTCATTCTTCCACCCATCAGTCATCAACGTAAGCACGCGGTCAGCCACTATGATGATGCCGGCATTTAGCATCATTCACTTCAAAAGGCGTTTGCTGCTATTGTGCGTTCCAATGATTTCAGTGGCAGTAGACTGCGCCCGCCCCAATCGCTCATAGCATGATAAAGCAAACATACTGAAAAGGAGGCTTGCACAACCGGACAAGTGCTGGCACTCTGCCAAGTTCGCTTCTCCCCCCCCCCCCCCCCCCCTCCTGCTGGGGCTGATGTCAAAAGGTAAACACGCTGTTATCGCTGCCCAGCATCTTGGCGCACTGCCAAGAAATGTGTTGTGGACTGTGATGGTGCAAAACGGGTACATTACCATAATGCAAGTGGTTGTTGTCAGTTTTTTGAGCCATTCGATAATTCGAACATCAGATAATTAGAACTTTTCCCCAGTCTCATGAAGTTCGAATTAACGAGCTTTTACTGTATGGTTCATTTTTTGCTCTGTGAGAGTATGTAGACAGTGTCGTGATCAGTTTGCCAAAGGTTGGTACGTTTACCTGCCTGGCACACCGAGATTCGAGATTTCCGAGATTTCCCTATTGGGTGAGACTCCTCATGTAATGCCTCATCACAGATGATTTAACCAAACCAAACGAATTTATTTCCGCAGAATTTGGATTTAAACACCTGCAGTATGGAGGATAGTGACTTTGCAACAGACTTTGAGCTGGAACTCCTGCCGGGAACTCGGCAAGTTACCGCCCTGGCTGGCTACTTCGACTGCACTTTTGAACTGCCTGTGGCTGTGAGTACTGATCATAATTTTTTATAAGCTTGCAGAGGACCAGTGCTTGTCTTTAATTTTTGCTTGCACTTGAATGTGACACTTGGTTTGTTTGTGTTTGCTGGTTGTGTAGTGTGTAACGCCACTTCTTACCGCAGATTGCTGTTTAACTTTCACGATTTGACTTTGCAGTTAGAACCTTAATTGGTAATGCCTGTCTGC
>JAJIZL010018982.1:769568-785819 GCA_023969395.1 Amblyomma maculatum | reverse complement strand
TTGGCGTCCGGCTGAATATCTGGGCGGCTTTGGCCAGGCACAACAGCGTGCTGCTGCGAATGAAGACCGGGAAAGAGAGATGAAGGGAAGAGGGAAATGGGCATACCCTTGCGCTTGGCTTTATCGCATTGTTTTCCCTTGCCCGAACACCACGGCTACGTCTGCTTCGTACTGGCCATTGCCAAACTGGTTCCCTCTGGTTCCTTCATGCACATGCCTTGCTAACGTCACGTGCTGGCGCATGGCAAACGATCACCGCAGATGTGCGCGCCTTTGGGGAAAGGGCGCGGAGCTGCCCTAGACCAGCCGTCGCCGAACTGTTCTTTCTCGTTCCTTCCGCGCGTGACTTGAAAACATCACGCGGCAAACAGCCAAGCATGATGCTATCATCTTTGGGGAAAGCGCACCTTCCAGTGCATGGTGCAGAGTTCGATATATCGAACGACCGGTGAAATTGGAATTCGATATACGATGCAGCTTTCCTATTCTTTTGCATGAGATTTTCAAGGGGATATTCTGTGAGTTCGATATAACCAGAATTCGAATTGTCCAGGTTCGGTATATCCGGGTTCGACTGTATTGAGTTGTATAATGTGGTTTGGCTACTCCAGCCTTGTCTTGCTGCCTTTTCTTTTGGCTGCTAATCATGTGGTCACAGACTGTCTTTTCCGTGGTGGCTGTGTTTCGATGGAGACGAGAAAGATGGAAATAGGCCCGTGTGCTATGTGACGTCAGTACACATTAATGAACCCCAGGTTGGTAGGCATTAATCTGGGGCCCTTCACTATGGCCTTCTTCATAGGCCATGCGTCTCTTTGGGACATTACATTGCTCAATCTAATTCATTCTGTTCAAGCTGTAGGATTAGGTACCTGGGCGTGCAAACATGGCCATGGAGGTCTATGTTATTTGAGTTCCAGATATAGGAGGCTGTTCCCGTGCTACAGGGCGTTAATGTGCGCCACAAATGGTGCTATTTGCTCTTCTCCTCTTCTTCCATGAAATTTCATCTCGTGAAACTGTAGTTGAAATATGCCATCCACCTGGGCAGAACTCTACCTGATGCTTGTCTTGCGTGTTGGTTTCTAATCTGGTTTACCCACAACTTGGTTGCTCCTGTAGCTGCCGC
Source organism: Amblyomma maculatum (assembly GCA_023969395.1). NCBI lineage: Eukaryota > Metazoa > Arthropoda > Arachnida > Ixodida > Ixodidae > Amblyomma > Amblyomma maculatum. The sequence continues at coordinate 784,690 of JAJIZL010018982.1, read as the reverse complement.
AACAAACGCTGTGTTGATCTGCGCCATACTAAGCGCCGCCCAAAAGCATGAGCTGCAAGTGTTAATACCTGATTTCATGTGTTAATAGCTGATGTTTACATTGTAACAAGAAGCTGTTGTCAAATGTATCATGCATTGCTATGCATACTACTGCCTGTTCATCATTGTGCATTTCTCTTATTTTTTTCTTTCTTCTACATCTGCATAGCAGCATCATGTAAAAGCTGCATTAAGAGCAAACAAATTGTCTACGACAATGCATTCTTGGCAAGCAAAAATCCGTTGTATGGGACATCGAAGTCTTTCTAAATCTGTACACGATTTGCTGAATATGATGTGGTAGCATAGCGTGGCATGGGGAGTAGTACTAAGCACATGCAGGTTCTGTACTGGAGCTCCTTCAGCACTGTAAAATCTATTAATACAACTCCAGTTAACATGGAAGTTTGGATAACTTGAATTAGGAGCGTGGGTCTGGGTGACGATTATGTAAGTCATGGCACTGGATGTCCATTAATTTGGACATGGGCTGGCTTGCAACAGTTAGTTTGGATGGTGGGGTTTCGCCACCGTACCATGTTCCTAGTAAATGATCATTGAAATAGGCCTCCCTGAACATGACTTGCATGGAGCAATGGTACCCGCGGCGGTTTCGATGACAATAATCGGCCATTGTTGAAATTAGCTCAGTCGCATTTCACTTACCTTGAGTTCATGCCACTCCCGGCTGTGTTTGGGAGCACACATAAGCCAGTTGCGCCATTTTGTATGCAGATTTTTATTTTGGGAGGACGGTGTCATGCTGTTCTAACACCTGCGCATGTTGCCCTCGCTTGCGTCTATGTTCTTCTTCCAGTATGTTCAAACTATGCTTCACTCCCGTGCTCTTCACTTTCCTTGCTGTGCGGCATCCGCAAATCCTCATAATGTATTGGGAAAGTCTGTAAAGAGGCACCACTGCTACTATGTTGTATTACGGAAAGGGTAGGGGTGGGCCTGTACGATTTTGACGAATTTCTTCTACGTTCCTCACAGCATGCTCAAAGCAAAGCAATTAACTAAACATAATTTTATCCTAAAAGCAGATGGCCATCATTAGGTAAAATTACTGAGATGCAAGCACTTTGCGGTAGATATTTTAGGGCCATTCACTAACTTGAATTTTTGGTTAGTTTTAAGATTTTTTTTTTTCAGTCTGGAGAAGGCCGAATTAACAGTGTTACTGCGTACCATCTTTCCCCGTCCTCCTCAGTAAAGGTGATGAAGCAGCTGGTGTTGCTGGATGTATTCACAATGTCAGCTGAGTGCTGCATGTGTCATTAGACGTGAATGTGTTCTTGTTTTGCCACATATTATGTTTGTCAGCCAGTTAATGAAGTGTACTAAGCATTCTCTGAGAAATATAGTGGAGGACAATGTTTAATGTGAAGTTTGGTCAGGGACTGCAAAGAAGGGCAGCATCCTACACTTCTAAAGCATCTTTGCAAGTTTTTGCATTGGCAATACTGGTTCACTATAAAGTAAAGGAGTAGGCTGCTTCTGTACTGTAGACAGCTTCCTCTGGCATATTTATTTCTGAGCACTTCCATGTGTGAATTCCTGTATTCACTGGCTATATTTTTTTTGCCTTTTGACTCTGATATCAGATTTTAGTTTGCTTTAAATTGATGGTTTACTTCTCACACATCCCTGATCTGGAGCAAGCCTGGACATAGCATTTACTATTGGAGATGGGAACACTGTGGAGCACTTCTGAGAGTCATGGATATACCATTCTGAAATAAACTGTTTATAATTTTACAGTGGGCATCTCTTAAACAACACACTCCGCTGCTGTGCTTGATAACTCATTGCATGCGGGAATCTTGTTTTTACAGTGTTGTACAACTTAAAATTTGCCACCCTTTATACACTATGCCATGCAACTTTATCTGTAAGGGTGTATCTTGAAGAATTGCAGACTTATTGTATTAGTTTCGTCATATATGAAGTATTTGCCAATGTCGATGTAGGCACACAATAATGTGGAGGACACTGTGAAGTGTTGGCCCCCAGTCGCGAGAGTTCCTTTTGTATTCATAGCATACAAAGGGGCTTGTCAGCTTTGAGGTATTCGTGTGGTGCAAGGTGAATGACCCCTACGGAAGCCATTGGAATGACAGACTGGTGAGTCGAGGTCGGAACGATGAGGCCCATGTATGACAAAAGAGAGACGCACCGGCTCGCAAGGGTCCGTTGCGTGTCGAAAGGACGAAGGTCGCTGATGGTGCAGTTTTTGGAAGAACTGGTGGGCCAAGGCCATGGTCACTTATTGCAGTGCATGGCACCAAGAAGTACGAGAAGGACGCGGCGAAATGGCAACGCCAAATTAGCATTGACAACCATGGCATAAGTAACCAGGTGAAGTGTTGGCGTGTAGGTGACATGGGGTGCAAAAGGAAAGGTTGCGTTCTCGCATTTGTTTGTTTCTCCCCACTCACTGTAAGAGCAGGCCGATTGTGGTGACTCGGGTCACTGCCATTTAATAATAATAATGATTGGTTCCTTCTGACCTCATCATCGAAATAGATTCAGTGCAGTGTCTTTTTTATTCATTAATCCATACGACTGCTGAGGGCACGCTTCCACATTTTAGCTTTCGTCTACATTTAAACATTGCTTCAGCAGTGTAACGCACTGAAGCTGCCACATGAGACCCGCCGCATAGAGAACATGATTAACTGCTTGGAGTCAAGCGACACAGCAGTCTTAATAAATACAAAAATAAATAAACTGACCACCTGGGGCTCTTCAGTGTGCGCAGAAGTATCAAAGGCGTTTTCGCATTTCGCATACGTCAGGAATACTGCCTCTCCAGCTGTGATCGAGGCACTCTCATGCTGCAAGGAGTGCGGCGACGGCTTTTCGTCCGACGTAGCTTGCACGAAGCGATCTATAGGTATTTTGGCACTCAACAATTTTGTCGTTCTTGACAACAGACGACGTAGCGAAGCTTTTCACTGAATTGATAGAGTGCCTTGTCGTTTTCGACGGTCCACGAAGCAAATAAGTGGTTACTCGTGCACTGCCCCGTGCATGCAAGATGGCAGATTCCTTGAGACAGTGAGTTCTGATGTTGTGAAGTAAGATTGGGAGCGCTATGAAGGAATCAAGGAAAGGTAAAGCAGTCGATCTGGCTCTTTCGGTCCGCTTGACCCGGTTTTTCTCGCACCTTCTGAAGGTTTTTGTCTCGTCCTTCCTCGTCACCGCACAACTTGTATATCAGGTTACTCATAGCTATGTATTTTCACAATATTGCACTTTTAGCTTTCAGTGTAACCTAATAGATTTTTTTTGGATATTCGCATCGTGTAATTGTGATGACCAGGCAGTCGAAAACTTCAATGAAGATGTAGAATTGGCAATGCGGAAAGGAAAGACGCAGTATACTGTACTAATGGGCGACTTCAATGCCATGGTAGGGAAAAAGCAGGCAGGAGATAATGCAGTGGGTGATTATGGCATTGGTTCTAGGAATAGCAGGAGTGAGTTACTAGTTGAGTTTGCAGAGCGCAATAACTTCAGAATCATGAACCTCTTCTTCAGCAAACAAAAGAACCGGAAGTGGACATGGAAAAGCCCTAACGGGGAGACTAAAAATAAAATTGACTTCGAAATGTGTTCTAACCCTGCCGCTGTGAAGGACGTAGAGGTAATCGGAAATGTGCGATGCAGTGACCACAGGATGGTAAGGTCTCGAATAGTCTAAATCTGAAAAGGGAACGAAACAGATTAGTAAGAAAGAAATTCATCAACGAATTTGCAGTGAGGAGGAGGGTAGAAGAGTTCAGGATCTCGCTACAGAATAGGTATTTAGCTCTAACCGAGGATGACGACATTAGCCTAGAAGCAATGGACAGTAATTTCAAAGATATCATTACTGAGTGCGCTGTAGAAGTAGGCGGTAGGATAGTTGAGGATACCGGTAAGCTGTCTAAGGAGACGAAGGATTTATGTATTTTATATTTATTTGAGGCTCCGAACTAAATGTTATTTCACTTCCTAGGAGAGCGCTTGAATGATGCAGATTTCTCCCTGAGCGGCACCAATATGCAATACAGCTGCTGTAGTTATAGCGCAACGGCCACCCGTATTCTGGGTGAAACAATGGCTCGATAACGAAGATTGATGCGATGCATGTGACAGTATCTTTTACGCGAGGCTTATATACAGCTCGTTTGGTCAAACAACCTATGCGTTTGGCTTCGGCGTTCGGCTCGGGTGTTGTCGGAAGTGTTCGGAACGTGGTAGAAAAAATGGAAGCCTGTGGTCGGGTAATACTAGAGTCAATTTAATAGTTATCAATAATTAAAAATTATATAACAAAAACAAAAGTTAAGACCAATAAAGAAAAAAAATAAAATTATAACAATATAGTACAAATAAAAAAATAAGGAGCACAAGTAATAAAAACTACAAAGTGCTGAGTCATTGCGTCGAAGTCCGTCGTAGCTAAAAAATTGAAAGTGCTCCGCCGTGGTGGGGCAGTGGATAGACGCTCGACTTCCTATATCCAAGGGTGCGGGATCGAATCACGTCCGCAGTGGCCTGATTTCAGATGGAGGCGAAAAGCTAGCCGCCGGTGTGCTGTGCGATGTCAGTGCACATAAAAGCCCCAGGTGGTCTAAATTTTCGGAGCCCTCCACTATAGAATGAGCCGTTTTGGGACATTAAACCCCGTAAACGCCTAAAAATTGAAAGTAGCGAGTCATCGTGCTGCAGGCCATCATTGCTAAAAAAAAAAATTGAAGTGATCAGTCATTGTGCATATTCCGTCATGCTAAAAGCGCTGAATAATTGCGTTGTAATCCGTCGTAGCTAAGATGTAGGTGACGCAAATCAAAGCAGACTATCGCGTCTATTCTTAAGGTGACGCCTAAGTGCACTTTTTTTCTTTTGTTCTTTCCATGTTTCTGCAAGTGGCAATTTTTCAAAACGGTTGTGACGTTCCTGGCATGCAGTGGCACTTTGGAAATTAGCGAGAAGAGCGCGTTACGAGCAGCGATAAAAAAATAAGGTTGCAGCAAAAGTGGATTAGAACCGTAAAGTTCTGCGGCGGTGCCGCAAGCGTGCAGCACCAGTTCCAGCAGTTCAGGTGCAGCATCGGCACCAGCTACTTACAAACAAATGGTAGAGTGCAGGCCGGGCCGTCTGCCAGCCTTGGCGTCGCAAACCAGTGCATGTCAACGCGCCGCGCGAACAATAGAGCGGCGCCGTCGAGTAAAGTTGCGCGGCGCTGCCGCTCCCCTCGCTAGGGGCGCCACTGACGTAGGGGTCGAGGCGCACGGGTACGAACGTCGGCGCGGGAGCGCTGTTATTCACTAGCGGGATAACTGTTGCTAAGTATGAGTCGTGTATATTCAGCAAATTTACTTGTAAGGCCGACATCCGCTAAGCATAGCAAGTGATCATGATACTTTTTAGGCAATAATACCAACGCTATATGACATTTTATGTCAGGCAGTTTCAAGAAATTGCGCATGGCTCGAAAAACTGCATGACATGCTCCGCTAGCACCAATGGCAATAAAAAAATTACAATGCTAGTCTACGCTGCAATAAAACAAAATTTAAGAAGACAGGCCCCAGCATTTATTTACACATTTCACAACAGCAATTGTGCTACAAGAGTACCATGTAGAAGTGGTGTGATGAATAGCTGCCAAAAGTAGGGAAAAAAGTTCACGGTGACCGCTGTAACTGATAGCACTTCAGAAGCCAGCTTGATTTACAGATGATTGGAACTGCATCGCAGTATGCCATTGAGATCTGTAAGGAGAACAATTTTGGTATCAGCTGTTACTTTTAATGATTCAGCGCGTTGTACAAACGTTTTTTTTTCTAACTTGAAAAACAAGGAAAGACGTACAATATACGCGTTGCTTCTTTCTGTTTCGATCACCCCAAAATAATCGTCACAATAGGCAAAGCTCGTGTTTTTATTTTTTCACAGAATTGCGCAGTTATCGAAACAAAATATACTGCGCTGGAGCACATGTAACATACCACACACACGAGTTAACCAGGGAGGAAGTTAGCATCGCAGTCCAGAAAATACACGTGCACATTTAATATTATTATTACCTTACTGACGCGTAATAAACACACTTCTGGTGCTGTCATTATTTCTCACAGGCCTTAATGCGGTTGAGTGCGAGTTTTGCGGTTTCCGATGCTAGGAAGGGAAACTAATATAGGCTTTGTAAGATTTGGTTTAACTCACTTTAAAGTAGTCATCTTCACAGTAGGTAAATCCTGTGTTTCTATTTTATCACAAAATTTCGTAATTAGCGTATACTGCAAAAAAATAAAAAAATAAAAATAAGCTCCGCAGGAGCACATCTAGCACACTACGCAGACGAGCTAGGCAGGGAAGCAATTACCATTGTAGTCCAGAAAGCACAGGTGCGCATCTAACATTACTATTGCAATATTGACGCTTAATAAACACAGTGTTTGGTGCTGTCACTATTTTTTACAAGCCTCAAAGCAGCTGAATACTACGCAGCGATCGCCGGAAAGACAAAAGCAAAGCTGGCACTTACCTGTTGATGCAATGCTGTATTCCTGCAGCACCCGAAGGCAGAGAAAAGTAGAAGCATGACCTTGCACACTGCACAGCAGTCCACGAAACAGCGAGATAGCGGCAGCACGTGGCTATCCGGACCGCTTTGCAATACGCCGCACACGGCACTCGCCTGGCGAAGGTGACTCTACGTCGCTGTCGCCATCTCTCGGCAGCCAGCGGCGTAACTTGTCAACGGAGGAGAAGCGGCGGCGACGGCCGCGGAGCGCGGAGTTGCCAGGCACAGAGTGTATAGGCCTTTTCACGACCCGTGGAGAAACCGGTTTGACTGGGCTAAGAACCAGGTGTGGGGGAGAATCCGCAGTTTTTTCCTGTGTTATGAGAACAGCCCAGTCTCCAATACGGCAGCGCCCTTTGTGCGCCAACAAGCTGCGGCCGGCTGTGTGCAACATCGCGTCAGCCGACGCCAACGTTCCGGTTAACTTGATGAATTTTCAAATAGCACATATGACAACGAAGTTTTGACATTATCTAGCCGCGATGCTTTTGGCCTGTGCTCTGTAATAAACGGCACTTGTCAACGAGAACACGATCGAGTTCGCCAAGGTATCGGCTACGCATACTCAAGAAGTAGACACACGCATGCGGTGTGATGCATGCTGATTATATATTTCAATCATGACCATGTGCGCTGCGATCGCCGGCTGCCGCAAAAGGTGCATATATATGCATTTGCACAAGACGATATGCGATGTGATATACTTGAAAATCTTCATGTTTGGGATGATTAGCGCCGTTGATCGAGCGGCATTTACACCGGCAATAGAATTCATTCATTCATGAATATGCGATGCATACATATATGTACAAAAGCCGACTGCATGTGGTCGGCTATCTGTGAATTATATAGCCACTCACATCAACCGGCGCCAACATGTCGAATAAGATCAATTTTCAAACAGCACATCGCAAGCGTTGACACGAACCAGCCTCGATCGATGTATGTGTATGCGCGCACCATGCGGCAGCTGGCACGAAGCGCAAACAAACTTCGATCACGATTGAAGTCAGCCTGAACCATATAACGCATGCACGTGCTTACTTGGTAGACATGGTTTGAAGTACGCTTCGTCGTTTCTCTGGCAAACACAGGCACCGTTCTCGTTGACGAGTGGAATAAGGGTCGCTTCACTGTTTATCACAACACGCAAGCCATCGTTGCGCAAGCTGTCGTCTGCTTTCATGCGGTGGCTGCAGCTGCGCACATCCAAGATGGCGAAAAAATTTGGGTTCGATTCGGTGCCGTTTCGGGGCCAAAATTCAAGTTCGGTTCCGGTTCGACCGCCCGTTCTGAACGTATTTGTGCATGTATTAATGTGTGTGCAGTGTTTTACATTTCCATAGGAACAAAATTCCTCAAATTTAGGTAATTAATTGATCGCTGTTTTTATTAGCCCAATCTTATCCGCATCTCCAAGATAAGAGAAGCAGTTCCATATTTAAAAACTATCAAAACACGTCTTTCTTTTACAGAACAGTTATAAGTCTAAAATATTTACGAGGTCCACATGGCAAGGTAGGTAGGGAGCCGATGAAATGCCCGAAAGGACAATATCACAGTCAAAATTAGAAAAAAAAAACACGTTTGTACAAGAACCACCATATATAAAAAAATTGAGGACGCTTAATTATTCTTAAGAGTTGAATGCGTCAGGGACGCATTAACTACGATGAGGGCCTGATTAAAAAAGCATTAAGAGGGCCCCTATGGTGAGTGCGGACGCGTTGGGAAGCTACTTGGAATAATGGCCATTGCGATGAGATACACGGGTTGGGAGATGCTGTGGACGCGGTGACTGTCCAAATGAACCGCAGAAAAAACCGATGAAGCAGGCAAATTAGGAGAACCAACGCGACAACAGTGGGCCAGGTCAGACTTAAGCTAACTGGTGCCATTGTGCTTCCTTGCACGGCTTGCTCACACTTATTGTGCAAAGAGTTCTGAATTTTTTTTGCGACGAGGTCAAACAATGGATTAAACATTTCCGCCACAGCTGTGAAACTAGCGTTAACCCTGCCTACCGAAGCAGGAGCGGACCCCTGTTACATAGATTGCCGAATTGACCGAGATTCGAAAGCGTGCGCAGCAGGCACGCTGCCAGCGATGACTTGAGATAAAGGCTGCAGAAAGCATCCTACAGTGGATATCTAGTTAAAAGTCTGGCGACGTGATCATCACATCTGCAGCAAGAACTTCGACGTTGGACCCATTTGCTGAGCAGAGCCTCTCTTTTGCCAATTTACATAGCCTCGGGTAAGAGGCCCTGGTACTGCACAATGCTATTACTTCTAATGTCTTGCAATACCGAAATCGCTTTCCTGAACACCTCTCTGTGAACAACTGGCATTCTGGCAATTAGCGGAGTTGATCCGTAAATGGAATCTGCCATTAAATCATCTAGGCACTGCGTTTTGGCGCGAAAGCTTTACTGCACCTTCCGTAGCTTGGTCGGCGTGTGTTTCGTAAGGTGTCGAACGCTCCGCCCGCTTCCTCGCACGTGTGGCGCGCAGGGCCAGCGGCTATCGCTTCTTCTGCTACATTGTACGCCCGCTTCTTCTTCTTCTTCACACATCTGGCAAATTTCATTCGTACTGGTACATACCTCCCAAAATATACAACCTTGACGGCCTTCCAGTCCCTTGCCTACCCTTTCCCGCTACAGCTGCCCCTTTGGTTCGCCTCATCCCCCCCCCCCCCCCCCCCCCCCCCCCCCCCCCCCCCCCCCCCCCCCCCCCCCCCCCCCCCCCCCCCCCCCCCCCCCCTTTTTTTCTCCCCGCCCCCCCCCCCCCCCCCCCCCGCTTACCCGCCCGTTTTTCAAAATGCCCTTAACATCTTCGTGTTGTCTAGATTTGTAAGGGTAGTTTGCTGAAGGTTAAAGGTCCGTTGTACAAAGTTAGCGATAGTATAAGTATTCGCCGTTACCGCTTGGAGTGCCAGTTCAGAACGATGTCGCTAAACGGTTAATACCTACGCATAAGCTCCCTCCTTCAAAATGCCCTCGACACATTCGTGTCGTCTAGACCCGGCTGTGGAGTCCTTGAAGCTCGCAAGCATCCACGAAAGAGTGAGTGAGAGAAAAATTTCATTGCATAAAATATTGTATTCGCTTGGGTGGGGCCCTCAATCCAGGGCCCCAGTGGCCTTTGCTATCTTGCTGCTTTTTTAGCGAGCTGTGACGATTATTTTGAGCTGGTCACCAGGCGTAAAACAGGACAGCGTAGCCTCCCACTGCTCCGGTGTCGGTGAGGTGGTTATTGGCGCGACCTTAGTTTTTTGACAGCCCGTGCAACATGGTAAAGCATAGGGTGTTCCCTGCATAGCGGGCATTTATTCTCGTATGCTGTGTGATAAATTTTTCTGAGTAGACAGGTTGGGGCATGTGTTAGTCTGAATTTGTCTCCACACAACCGACTGCTCTCTATTAAGGCCTTTGTGGGTGTTCAAGGACAGCTCCATACCGTCTAGTGACTGCGTTAAGTTCCCCGTCGTTCTGCGCCTCCAGGTTGACGTACGCTCGAAGATTTGCACGCTTTCGTTTTGCCTACTTACGTTATACCTTTCCATATTTGTCTCCTTGTCTTGCCAGATGGAAGGAAGGATACACTAGGTGCGATCCTCCTATGAGGGTACACACCTCAACCTGCGACCATCATCATCCTACGGCTACCCCAGGCAAGGCCTCCCGCACCATAAGGTTTGGTTTTTTTTTTTTTTTTTGTTTCGGGGAGCGGGCTTTTCCCAGCCAAGCGGTTCATGCAATCCGGCCTGTTCCCACCGGGGCGGGGTCGCAGTGCATATGCACCACGCCCGCACCCCGCACCACCCCGGTGGGTCGAAGCCTGACGCGAGTAAGTCTTAGTAGTTCACATGATAAAACACTCGTTAACTTGTCCAAAGCATGACTGTTTGGTAATTACTTGTTTTGAAACGTGATTCTGGGATGTAGAAGCGCTGCCAGCCACCTTGCCGAAACGCGCGGGCCTCAAGTTGCAGTCGTAGTTCGTCGGCAACATCGTTGCTGATCCGATTTGGTGCGATGAGGATCTCGGAGGCCATGCCCTGTCTATCTTATTCCGTGCGCCACACGCATGATGGCGCTACGTGCACGCCAAGCGGAGAGGAAGTACAGCGGAAAAGTAATTTGCCACTCGCTTAACTGCGTGTTCTGTAATTCTGTAATTTACATGCTCATAATTATTATTATAAGCCACAATACACTTCTCTAAGGGACATTTCTGAGACAACACCGCAATCAATAGACGCGCCTTTGTCCATTTCAAACCACCTAGCTGGCGTGGCCGAATGCCGAATGACATGCTGATGCTATTATGTATGCATAGCGCATGGAAAACGCGTATGGATGTCAGGCATGAGCGAACCGTTGTACACCCCGCTCGACACTACTTCACCGAGAGCGTGGTATACCTGAGAGAAATTCTACGTGCACAAGATAATTCTCCGGAGTGGCTACCTGTACTGGACCAGCTGGCTTCAGTAAAGCCCTTTTAAATCTAGCGCTTTAGGCAGAACGTGCCTAGTGCTTTTAGCATTCCTTTTGTTTTGCTTTGTTGCTGTGTATTCAGAGTGTATGCTGTGTGTTTAAAAATACTGGTAATAGAGAAAAAAAGAAAAAAAAAAAGCTGGCGTGGCTGAGTGGTTAGCGTGCTCGTCTCGCACCCCGGAGGCCCACGTTCGATTCCTCAAGTCGGCGATTTTTCCTACTCGTTTTTATTAATGCTTCTGGGATTTTTCGCTCACGGCCAACGCCGGACGACGCGGGACGGCGGCCGCCGACGACGACACCGACTTTTCTGCGACGCGGGGCCCTTAACGCTACCGCGTTAAAACTTCTTTGCCCCCCCCCCCCCCCAAGTGGCGTCTCTCTCTCTCTCTCTCTAGGTGGAACCATAGTCTTTTTTTTATTTTGGCCTTCACTTCATGGAGGCTCGGAGTGTTTTTCGAGTAAGCCGCTTTACAGCGGGCCAAACACACCTGATAGTTGACCTCTGCCAGTGTCAAGTCAAACTGCTTGCGCTCTTCCTTCGGAAGCGGGTTGAAGTAGCGCACGGTGGGGTATGAGATCCCGGGGAGGCCTACTACATTCCGACCGCTTCCGACAACACCGGAGCCGACACCAGTCTGTTTAGAAAAAGTTTTGTTAGACATATTAGACTTTCACATCAGACATTCACATGAGCGGCGACAAATGACCAAAACAGGAAATACACATGATTAACAACAAATGAAAGTGCACATAAGATACATCCTAAGGAACAAATATATCACAAATCAGTATTTACATTCAAAATAAAATTTGGCAGTTCGTGATGATGACGTATAGAACAACGAATGTCAATATACATGAAGGTATAAACGGTGTAGAATAATTTGCCAAATAAAATGGATATAAACATATACAGCAATCGCATGTATAGTATGTATTGCACATGTGGGTTGCGATGTGAACATAAATATTTACATTATATTACAGGTACCAAGGTGGGTTAAAAGCCACCCGGACACGTCTCGCTCCCCAAGGTAGGAAAGTTCCTCAGCCAGAAAGCTTACGATCTCCTTTCGTTGACGCGCCAGGACAGGGAAAAGCGCACATCGGCGCCGGATAGATGCGACAGCCTCACAACGATTGCGCCATAACGCGAAAGCGACAGCTACAATCAGCAATCGTGCAAAGCGACCGCGAGGACATCTACCATTTATCTGAAATCGATTAATACCTAGACTTCTGAAACCGGCATGAACTGCCCTCCAAAAAACACGAGCAACGACGCATTGCTGGGCCATGTGACGATTGGATTCTTGAAGTGGGCAGTTGGGGCACTGCGCGGTCCGCACAATGCCCCATCGTTGCAGCCGATCTCGTGTAGGCAAAACCCCCCACTCCAAAAGCCACATAAAGTCGCGTAAATGCCCTGGCAGAAACGACGCTACAAGCTACAACAACAGAGTACAATTCGAGAAGGCGAAATTATCCGAACATACCGCGTTCACACCACTTTTTGAAATTATCTTTGGTGCGCTGCTAATTTAGTGAAGCGTAGGCAATTTATTTTTTCATACTTTCGCATTTTTTTCATGCACCGCTAAAATATTCCTCCATCTCACCTCCTGCGTTAATCTTTCAGTCAGCGTTTGTTTGTATACGCATATTATATTACGGATGTCTTCGCAGCGCTTGAGAATAGAGAGTTTTAGCTTACCGGGATCCGCGATCCGCTACTGGGATCCGCCACCGCGCGTTCCACTGCGCATGCCCACACCCCCCTTGACGCCGACAGATGGCGCTACATACTGGATGTCGGTACCTTCCATACCTTCCATGCCAGGCGACTGAGCGAGTGGTCGACGAGTTCGAGGCGTCCCCGGGGAGGATGGAGGCGCGGACCTACGACCAGTACATGTCTGCGCTACATGCAACAGTTCTGGACCACATGGTTCGTGAAAGCTCACGTCCTCGTAGGAGGAGGAATCCGTGGTGGGACCGAGAGGTGGAAGTGGCGTGGCGGGAGCGGCGTGCAGCAAATCGCAACCACCGGATGACGATTAAGGAAGGTGTTCCGGATGTGATAGCGGCCGCTTGGGCAGTCTACTTGCACCTAAAGCACAAGGTGCAAACACTGGTGCAGGCGAAACTCGCAGAGCACAACCTTCGGCTCATGAGGTCCCTGCGCGAGGAGGGCAAGACGGCAGCGCAGAAATTTTGGGGCTATGTGCGTTCAATGGACCGGCGGGATCCCCCGCTGCCCCCCATCATCGATGCGACGACAGGATAGCCAGCTGAAAATCAGCAAGAGTACCTGACGGCATACTATGCCACCTTGTATGGACAGACGGTGGCATGTGAGGAGCCCGAAGAGGAGACCGTAACCTCGCCGATGGATGAGGGGTCTCCGGAAGAGATGGAGCCGCGGTGGGAGATCTCCAGCAAGACCATGGAGCGCGCGCTCACTCGCATAAGTGCTCGTACAGCCCCGGGACCTGATGAGGTGCCGGCTCGTTTGGTGAAGAGCCTCGGCCCGGAGTCAAGAGAACAGCTCGCTGGCCTCTTGACAGCGGTTATCAAGGGAGCACCAATCCCGGATGAATGGCGGCGGGGGCGAGTCGTTCTCATTGCAAAGAATAGAGAAGTGACGGGAAACCTGCCGGACTTCCGCCCGATTACAGTCACCAGTGTCGTGTACAGACTCTTTGCCAGGGTTCTAAAGGAGTGGCTCAGTGGCTGGGTGCAGGCTCGCGGTGTGCTCATCGAACTGCAGAATGGCTTCCGGCCAGGCCGCCGGTTAGATGACAACTTATTTGTCATCACGCAGTGCGCAGGCATCGCGCGGAAGGAGGGGCGCTCGTTGTTGTGCTGCTTCATGGACGTCGAGAAAGCGTATGACAACGTGCCCCATGAGGCCTTGTTTGCGTGCCTGCTATCGCGCGGTCTCCCAAGGACACTCGTGTTGACCATCCGGCGCCTCTACAGGCGGAACTACATCACTGTATACTTTGGTGATGTGCATTCAGAGCGCATAGTGGTGACGAAAGGCCTTCGGCAGGGCTGCCCACTGTCGCCGCTCTTGTACCTGGTGTATGTGTCAAGCGTGGAGCGGGCCCTGCTTGCATCAAGCCTGGGATTTCGCCTACGGCTCAGCACAAGCGGAGTCGACGAGGGCTGCCGACTGCCAGGACTTGCTTTCGCCGACGACCTGGTCGTGATGGCAGAATCGGCGAGGGACCTTCAGCGGCTCGTCGATATCTGCCACGCTGAAATCTCCGTGCTGGGGCTGCGGTTCAGCACTAAGAAAACGGCGGTTGTCCGGCTAGCTGGCGAGCGCGCGGGCGAGGACGAGATCACGCTGGGAGGCACCATCTGACCACCTGCACAGCATATAAATACCTCGGAATACACCTCTCCGACGGGGCGGACATGTACTCTGTGCACGAAGCGGCGCTACGCCAGAGTGCTCTCCGGACTCAGTGCATCCTCCGCCACCGGTGCCTGTGGGGCTGCAGCCGTTATTTGATGGTGCGCGACCTTTGGAAGTTGGTGCACGTGCCGGCACTGTCGTTCGCCAACTCTGGTTTGCCTGTCGGCTGTTACGCGCGGATGGCTTGAGAGGCGACAACATGAGGTTGGGCGCATTGCCCTTGGCTGCCATGGCCAGGTTGTCATTGAGGCCATCCAGGGCGACGTAGGCTGGTCCACCTTCGAGGCACGGGAGGCGGCCAGCAAGTTGGCCTTTCGCGGCCGACTGCTCTTCTTGCCACGGAAGCGTTGGGCGAGGCGCGTGTTCGAGTATTTGGCTGCCACTTGCATCCGGACGGACTGGGCCAGGCGAGTTTACCAACTTGAGAAGAAGTTTGGCTTTTTCACCCACCCTATGGCGGCTGACTCTCCATCCAAATGGGCTGCTGAAGTGCGGCTGCGAGTCGGGGAGGCTGAAGGTGTCAGGTGGGCCAGGGATATGGAAGCCAAGTCCACGTTGGCGCTGTA
>JAJIZL010018982.1:741064-769168 GCA_023969395.1 Amblyomma maculatum | reverse complement strand
GACGCCTCTTCGTTTCACACACACGAAGAGGCGTCCGTGTGCTGTGCGATGTCAGCACACGTTATAGATCCCCAGGTGGTCGAAATTACTCCGTCTGTCCGCGCCGTAAGGGAAGGGAGGAAGGGGGTGAAAGTATAAAGAAAGGAAGAAGAGCCGCAGAGCAGAAACAGAGAAGAAACATAAATTGTAACTCTACTTGATGAAGAAACAAGTGAGGCAGGCCGAGGACCTGCTCACCGACTTCGTTTGTGATGTCCTCTCCAAATTGGAACACTATATGAAAGCCGCAAATATGCGATGTAATTTCTGTATATTCGCTCGTGTACAGTACAGGGCCTACAAGATGTAAATAACTTTGATTGCCAGATATACATTGCGAGTAGCACGCACGAATACAGACAGGCACGCGCACCCCATCGGTTGGTCAGCTCTCTCATTTCATCTGCCATGCGGGCCAAACCTATTCGTTTTCACTATACTATAGCTGTCTAGTGGTACACCAATGTACGAGCTCGGTGTTGTGGACTAGTGAGCGTTTTCGAGAAGAGCTGGCGTCGCGTTAGAGCCGTGCCACAAACACATTTGCCATAATTTAACAAACTTTCACTTTGAGCACCAAATTCCTGGCTAATTTTCAGGGCAGCTTTGACACTCCCCAGTCAGACGCAAAGAAAGGTTGGTGCTAGAGGGGCTCCTACTTAACGCGTGTGTGGCATATGACTTCCTAACATCTGTTTTGGATGCGTGCTGATGTTACAGAAGCAATAATTTTAAAATTTAAATGATTTGACCAAGAAAAATTTAGAAAGAAATCGCGCAGTGAAAAGGCGATGTTAAAGGCGCTTCGCATCTACTCTTAAAGCGGAGCTTATGTGTCCCCTAATTTTGTTTCCAATCTTATCAGCTGTCGTCACTTTTTAAGGCGAAAGCCTTTAATGGCTCATGCTGTCGTGGACAAAATGTGCCCCGCTTTTGCGGCGGCTCTGATAGGCAGAGGCTGGATGACGTCATAGAGGTCTCGACCAATCACAGAGCACCACCACAGTACGCGCGAATGCGTACCTTGTGTGGCCATATGCCAATCAATGATCAATTACTAATGAATAACCAATTAATCAAATAATTAGACACTAATTATGTAAATGTCTCATTATCTAACTAATGATTAAGTAATTATTTACTTATTGCCAGCTTTGATTACTTACTTAATACTTTTGTTAGTTAAAAATGACTAATTAATTGCTACTTAGTGCCAGTTGCGCAGCAGAATGCGGCACTCAGGCTTTCGCCTTTCACTTCTTTAGTCGCTAAAGTCTCTCGTAATGTTTTAGCTTTATCATGCTGATTTGATTTTTATCGCTATTGTGGCCCTTTACACCACGTGACGTTGACTGCATCTGATTATTCCTTCTACTGCTTTGGTATGTATACTGCGCCCGTATTGCTCGATAAAGATTAGTTGTTAGTCAGCGTTCTTTCCTGTCGCTTCTTCGCTTCGCCTTCGGGCAACTTCATTCACGCTGCTTCATTCATGCTTCATTCATTCATGTCACGCTGCTTCATTCATGGACCAACTAGCCAACTAAATGTTTTGCTTCTAGTGTAGGTAAAGGAAGCACACTAGCACTTTCTAAGAAGATAAAGTTACAACACAAACAAAAAGTGATTAACGTGTAACGACTTCGCCAGTGTACCGTGGTCAGTATGTCCGATGCTCTTGACATCCCAGGGCCAAGCACCGTCTCAGACCTAATTTCGCGACAGCAGTCAGCATGCCACGTGTGGTGTCACAGCAGCGGTGATTCAGGCGTTTCCCAAATTCACATGCGTTGAAATTTGTGACAAAATACTGAAATTGGTTTACAGCTCAGACAAAAAAACAAACAAAAACAAAGAAATTCGAAACGAAGTGGCAGGACAGAGAGCGCTCTGTCCTGTGACTTCGTTCCTTCAGAAGCAGGATGTGCGTGTGCGTGTGCGTGCGTGCGTGCGTGCGTGTGCATCGAATCTTGTATAGCTCATTCTCAGCAGCGGCTTTATTCTTTGGGGAATCAGGTGCTATTTCACGAAGCCTATAAATGGTCTTGCATTACGGATTTGTAGGATTATTATCTGGTACTGTTAGAAAATAAAGAACATGCAAGATGTATTGCCGACGTTTTGAAAGTGTTTGAAGAGAATGCCATGGACCCAAAGTTCGCAGTAGAAGTACCCATGAATGACGAGCTTTAATTTCTTTATATCAGGTTAATGATCAAGCAAAGGAATGTTTCCTTAGTGAAAGAAACTAAGGCAGAACAACAACAACAACAACCTATCTAACTTATCTGCTCACTCTGATCTAGATAAATATAGTGCTGTTATCTCATGTTCGCGTTCTGCTAGCATTAAGTCTTATGTTCATTACATCGCGGAAAGTATTTTCCGACAGGTACTACCGTACAACGGCTTGTAACCACATGGTTTCTAGACATGGTGATTTCAAGTGATCTGAAAACCTTCTTTCTTTGAAAGTAAATGGCGAACGTTCGAGAAACGCTGAGGGCGGTGATGAGGAGAGAGAAAGAATAATAAAGTAAACAAGGTCATAGCAGTTCTTTATGCACACCGCATTGCGCGCAGTCTTAATAACGTTGGGAGATTTGGCTCTAAGTCGTCTGCACATCACCATTGAAAGCACAGCGCCTATGCGCAGTGGAGAAACAGAGTAAAACATAGGCGAAACGACATCACAAGTTCACCTTTCGTGAAATGGGTACGTAGCGCCGTCTATGATTTTTTTTCCTTCAAAAAAAAAAAAGTACATTGGTCAAACGGTGTGCTGCTTGAACGTTTAGCTCATGGAGCGTAATAATCTCTCATCGGACACTACCGCTCAGGTTTTGCTGAACACTGCACACAGTGCGAAAGTAATAGAAAAAATAATAAGGAGGTTTGTAAATCAGTGTTAAGAAGACCACCGTCATTTACCGGAATCGGGATTAGAGCACCGTAGAAATCATGGAAGAGCATTTTATTGGAAAGAGAGAGAAAAAAAAGGGCATTCGTATTAGGAAATAGTCGACGCGTTGTGTGATAGACATGAGCTTTTGAGATTTTGAGATAACTCGATACAATTGTGCTTGCAGCTTTACGCGTTTGCACAAATTCAGAGCCGTAGACACGCAGCAGACGAAACATAAGACAGACGCGCTCGGAACTCAGCCATAAAACGTGGTTTGCGGGAATCTCCTCACGCAGCAGAAAAGCTAAGCAGACGACGCTCTCTTCCGCATCATGACACTCTCGTTCCCTCACTGTTTTCTGCTCTGCTTCGCCCCTGAAATCGACACTGGGAAGATATTAAAAAACCGATATGCTCCAAAATGACAATACACGCATATCTGCGGTGCAGTAGCTCGTATGCTTGTAAGAAAGAAGTGAAACCTGGGGCTATATAGAATCTGCCGGAAGGTGATAGGGTGTGTTGGCAGACGGCCGCATAGGTGAGGGTACAAACGGAACAAACGAAGGACAAGCGAGAAGACGGGAACAGCGCTGACTATCAATTGCATGATTTATTGAAAGAACACGTATATGCACAAAAATGCTCTGGCAACCATGTGCGCATGTTCGCAGATAAAACAACAATTCACTTCAACCAGTTTCGTCAAGATATGAGATTTCGCGGGGAAGAATGATAACAGATGGGGTGCTTAGGCACGTGTGAATGAGATAGGCCTCTTTTAATTCTCTCGTTAATTTCTCTCTTTGTACAACACAGCAGTTTCTCTGAACAGGGGAGTGCAAGGAGGGTGCAAAGGGGGCTTTTGGCTACACTCCTTGTGGTGTAGTGCCAGGTTCGATGATGGGGCTTTGTCTACGGAGTTTTCATGTTCTCGTAGCCTTATGTTAAGACTTCTTCCTGATTGACCAATGTAATCTTTGCCGCAAGTAAAATGTACTCTGTAAGCCACTCTTTCTGTACATATACGTGTTCTTACAATGAATCATGCAGTTGATAGTCTGCACTGTTCCCTTCTACTCGCTTGTCCTTCGTCTGTTGCGCTGTGCTAGCTCAACTCTCAGTTTATTACAAGCGGAAGTTGATGTCCTGTGTGTGAAATTAAGAAGAAATAGTCATACCCAGGACAGCTCATGACTATTTATGATCACAACTGATTGTGATCGAGCTTTGTGTAGTGTGACATAGTGGAAACCTAAGGAAAGAAAACTGTGTCGAGATTGCTACAAATTCGCCTCCTCTGTCTTTTTGGACAAAACGAAATTTTTGATATCCCCTGCAAAGCCCTCGTAGCATGTCTGTGAACTGGACGAACCTAAACTTCCCAATTTCCCCACTTCCATTGCAACACACACCACTTTTTCGAATCAGATTTCACAACCCTGCCCTGTTTTTTACGCGGCTACGATTTTGGGGAGAGAGAAGCGAGGACAAGACCTTATAGGGACGAAGTCGGGCGCATGCTGGATGCCCTTGCCTTGAAAGTGTCCTTTGAGCGGGAGAGTGTTCTCCTGAGTTGCTGCTGCTGCTGCTGTTTCGGGAAAACCGAGAGCGAGCTCTGATTGGGCCGGGGGACTCACGTGACGCAGCTAGCGGCCGATGAGGCGAGGCTCCTCCTTTCACCCCCCACGACCGGCGGCCCATAAAAGCGCGTTCTCCGGCGCGGTCCGCGACCACCTGTTGCTCTATCGCCTGTGCCACTATGGCTGTGCCGACGTTCGCCTCCGCCAGCCGGGCTCGGTTCGCCATCAAGAGCTACAGCGTCGAGGTAAACGGGGTCGACGGGAGACTTTTCGAATCCTCTTACTGCTTTCCCCCGATCGAATCAAGCGCGGATAGAAATCGAGTCTGCGAAGTGAATGGAAACGCAGTCGAGAGTCTAGTTCAGGGTTTGACGAATATTCTTCGCGTCCAGAACGTGGTCCGAAGCGAAAGTAACTTTCACTCACCAACTCAGAAAAGAGGGAAAGGTTGATGGCGATTAAGAAGCCCTTGCTTCTTACCTTTTCACTACGTCCCTACCCCTTACCTCCAGTTCGTGCAGTGGGTGTTCGATCGCTATTTGTGGCCGAGGGTGGCATATGCAAGTTGTGGTAGTAATGAGGTCAAGAAGCTGTCCCTCGTTCATATTCACGTCGGTTAACTCAGGTAAGCTGTAAATGGCGTACATTGGTATCAGAGAGGCTATCGTACCGGGGACAAGCAGCGGTAAAAATGTGTCCGTTGAGAACGATGATAAAATAGAGAGTTGTGGGGAAGTCTGTTCAAGGCTTATCGTAATTGTATTGCAATATTTTTTATAACAAAGTTCTTTACAACGAAGCAGGAATAAACAAAGTGAGCATTCCTTTCCTCTCAAACATCTTCGTGCGAACGCACAGATTGAGTGCGCCCTTTTAACCAAGTAACGTTTCCTTACCGGTGGATTAAACATGCGAGCTATCTTCATCAGAAGGAAGAAAACAAAGCGGCTAATCTGCGATGCGTTCGTCTCTTGAAACGGGGTACATAGCTGTTA
Source organism: Amblyomma maculatum (assembly GCA_023969395.1). Classification (NCBI taxonomy): domain Eukaryota; kingdom Metazoa; phylum Arthropoda; class Arachnida; order Ixodida; family Ixodidae; genus Amblyomma; species Amblyomma maculatum. The sequence goes on along the minus strand of JAJIZL010018982.1, from coordinate 763,646 downwards.
GCAGCGCTCACTGGAAGCGGCGCACAGCCATTATTAGTTAGGATCATTGAAATGTCATAGCTTACACAGTCGCTTAGTCATCGCAAAGGGCCACAGCCTCCTTTTTTGTTTTCTAGTACGGTTACATCTGTATAGTGGATCAGTAGAGAAGGCCCTCTGTAGATATACTGGAACTACATTTAAGATTGGACGTTTCAGCTCAGATGCTTCTATATTTTATTCATTTTGCCAGTGAGTGTGACCACGTGTTAACTAAGTCCTCAGTGTACGATGCTACTGCCAAAATTGGTGTTATAAAACTGTCAGGTCCTATTGCTGACCACGATACGTGCCAATTGATTATTCTTCTACTAAAAAAAAAAAAAAAAGAGCTGTATAATGCAACAGCATTTATCGTGCAGTGTTATACAAAAATAGTGCAGATGGCCACAATATCATAAATTTTAATGAATTTTTTATGATATGTTATGGCAATGTGTGTCATTTCTTGGCTATTTATATGACATATGATAAAGAAGGTATGTAGTTATTGCATCACGGAGCTTTTTCTCATTAAGGCTAGCTCTTCTGAAACCTGAGCGAAGCAGTGTGGCGGTTTTAAAAGCGTTACTGCTGGAGCAGAGTTGAAGTGAGGAGCAGTGGCTTTGTGTGAAGTCTGTCCAGTGTCGGCGGCATTTAGTACCACTAGCGTGCACGGCGGTATACAATATGAGAGGATTGAGTGAGATGTGGTAGTGAGCAGCCAATGTAATATTCGGAGACAGTCAGATATAGCTAGAATGAAAACATTGGGTGGCATCATTCCATTAAAAGGCATGCACAGGCAGACGAGGCTTCAAGTTGGCCAGTTTAAATTAAATCTGTTCGGAGTAAAGTGCTCTAGCGTTAGCGCGAAAATTAAGAACGATACACATGAACTCAGCTGATCGATTGGTTCATGTAACCTTCACCGCCGATCTTTAATTTGAATATTCACGTCACACCAGGTTTAATAGTATAGTGGTCACGCCATAGGTCAAAGACGTTCTCGTATTGATTGTGGCGCTCTAATGATGCCACGCAGTCTTCTGTGACGTCGTACAAATCATTATTTGCCTCAACAGCGAACCAGAGGGGAGTTGTAGAAAGCAAAAATATACAGGACTGAGGTGGACTCTTCGCTAGAGGGCGGCCATGGGAGGTGGCTATTGGCACGGCAAAACCACAAATGAGGCGGTACAGGGAGATATGGGCTGGGCATCTTTCGAAGTACGGGAAGCTCAGAGTAAAAATTTTTATGAGGAACGCCTGAGGAAATTGGACAGAAACAGATGGGCAGCTAAAGTTTTTAAATACCTATACCTAAACAGCGTTGACTCACAATGGAGGAAAAGAACTAGGAAACTAACCAGTAAGTATGCTGGTCACAAGGACGAAGAAATAAAGAACGTTAAGACACAGGTGAAGAACACAGAAGGTAAAAATTGGATAAATTCGATAGAAAAGAAGCAGAGTGTAGAACTATACCGAAAGTGGAAAAGACAGATCAGGAAGGAAGCTTTCTTTGATAACTCAAGAGGCAGTGCCCTACTTTTTGAAGCTAGATCAGGGTTCCTTAGAACACGCAGCTACAGAAAGAAAGTTTAACAATGAAGATGACACATGTGCTGTATGTGGTAACTCCAGTGAAACAATTGGCCATATTATACTCGAATGTAATGGTATCCATCCGGAAGTCGACGCCGGCGCAGTAACTGTTCTTGAAGCTCTGGGGTTTAGAGATACCAGTGGCCGGGTGAATAAACCGGTGGTGGAAGCTAGCAAAAAACGACTACCACCCCGTTTCAAAGGGGACGCTGCTATATTCCATCCATCCATCCATGTGCCACTTCAAAAACTCAGCGCTCCGTTAAAGCGATGAATGATGACGCTTTGAAAATGCCAACAGGGAAATATAGAGGTAGTCAAACAAAAAAGCTGTAAGGAAATCACGTAACCAAGTATCGCACACCTTGTGTGTAACAGTAATGTGACTGCTTTTATGTAACGGCTGCCAATATTTATACAGCCCGTCTCGAGTAAAATCTCAAATTACGTTTCGTGCAAGCGATTTGGGTTGTCGATTTCACGCACAAGCGTTTTTAAGTTATTTCGACGAACCTCCCGCTTCTCTTTTTCTTTTTAGTCTTGTCTTCTTTACACTGAGCGATTTTACAAATGCAATGATTTACGCTTAATTTGCTTCTGACCTGAGTGAACGCTGATGTAGCTTTGAATGCCTGTCAGGTTTCCCCTTTCAACAGTTGATGTAAAACGTCCCTCATCACACATTGAGAAGTAGCGATTATTGCGATCTACCATATGGGCTTGTGTGAGGGCTGCAATTTAAATCAGCATGAGTGAGTAAGGGGCACTGAATCAAGAAACGATGAATTATTATACCTAACTGTGCAGAATTAAAGGCTGTAAGTGGCCGACGTTATAGAGAGCATTCGATAAAAAAAAAAAAAAAAAAAAAAACGTCACACCATCCAATGCCTTAAAAGCGCAAGGATGGATGCCGATGTATTCCATATGCATACGTCTTGCCTAGAGCTTGAGTCTATGGTAAGAATTAAGGGGTATTCGCTGGCACGCGTCGATGTTCCTTGCGCAGTCGGCTGAATTATTGATAGCTGCTGGTGCTTCATCGCAGTTCCGGCTTGGCTGGGTGGGGTTCATTAAGCATAACAGTGATATAAAGAAGAAAACGTGAAAGCGGAAGGATTAAGAACGCTTCCCTTTCAACCGTCGTGCCTCAAGCAGTCGGCAAGGAAAGAGCGACGCCTAATCAGGTCATAGGCAACAGCACCCTAAGGCAGGATGCGAAGGACATTAGATGAGCTCTAATGAGGGCGCATATATTACTAGAAGCCGTTATATGCAAGTATAACTAGTGTAATTATTTTTATGCTAACGTTTTAAGAAATGAAGCGTGCTCTGTGCCGCCTTAGAAAGTCAGGTGGTCTTGGTGGACAACTGAAAAAACTCGGTCGGTTGTTCTTGCTGTTTTTTTCCAACCTGGCACGTTCCTATTGTTAATGTTTTTTCCGCCATCTTTATTGTCGGTCGTGTATTTTATATCTTTTTTATATTGAAGTTTCACGTTGTGATTTCATCCCAGGGCTAAGATCCCGGATCAGTTTAAAAAAAAAAAAAAAAAAAAAAAAAAAAAAAGCTTCGTTTGGTTTCGCTGGCAGTATCCTCCATGCTGTGCCAAATGGACTGAGCCTCGAGGATAAGCCCTGTTAGTTCTGATTCGTATTTATTAAGGGATGTCAGTACATAACAACTGCTTAAAAATATGCATCGCAAGATTGCATTTCTGGCCGTTGGAGAGGCTCGTTTTCATAAACGTTAAGCCAGCTTCCCCACAGTGCTATATGTTCGCTTAATGGCAAATGTACTTCGTCTCAAGAAGACGAAAAACCGGAGCAGCTCGCATGTTTTGCGACGAAACCACTGCAGAAGGTGCTCTCGATAAGGTCACTCACGCCTCTCTAGCGTTAGAAAGTTCTAACGTTTCTCCTTCATTACTTTTCGAATGAACAACATGTTTATCTCGTACCGAATAAAGGGTAGTCCGAATCGCGCTAGATAAGTTAGCCGCAACAAGTCACCCTAAGCTGCTCTCTCGCTTTGTCGGTACGGCAGGTGTGGGCAACGAGACAATGGTTGAGGCAAATCGAACTTCGTATGCTGTATCAGGAGTGGTGCGAACTACTTGCCCGTGGCGACTCCCCTTCGCGAGAGGTCGCTGTGTGCGAGTCGCCGCTAAGTCGCCGCTAAAGTCGCCGTGCCTCGAGCGATGATGGAGCGGCCAACCAGAGGGAAACCTGTTGCGCTCGCGTGGTCGTTTCCCTTCCCCTCCCACTTCGGGCCTCTTCCCCCTTTCCCTACCTCACGCGTATCCGCTTTGGCCAGGGCATGTCGGCCCGAAAAGCTAGCCTCGCTGTCGCAGGGCGCAAGAAGGTCGGCTAAAAGAAAAGAAAGAAAGCGACAGAGTGTGGGAGAAAGAAAAGAGTGACCGGATCGCGGGGTGTGCGGCCGAGCGTAACCGGAAGGAGGGCCACTTCCGAGTAAGATGGACGGCGCCACCGGCCCGCTGTCGCCGGCAGTGGTGCCACTTTCACCCACGCGCTCCCTTCACGGTCAACCCATTCGGTCGATCTGCCTACGGGTGGGGGTTGGTGAAGAAAATGGCGGTCGGAAAGTTTCGGAACTGAGAATTTTGCTGCCCAGAGTGAGAGGTTGGTCGAATGGGATAGTGGATGAGTCGTTTCCTCCAGCGCAAGGGACGATGCGCTCGAAGACTGGAGCGTTAGTGTAGCCATTTTGGTGAAACAGCGTGGCAGTGAGAAAGAGACAACGTGAAATGAAGCTTATGAAAGCGCGTACGAAATGTTTTTTTATGTGTCTCGATGACCCACATTTCTTTTGTTTCGTTGGGATAGCGAAATGAGCACGCATTTGTGAAATTGTTGGCGGCTTGGCGCATTGAAGAATTTACTTTCCACCGTTACTTATGAAAACAGAATAGTGGACTCGGTATCACCGCATCTATTCAGTTATGGGTGATGGAGTGGGAGATAGATTGGCGTCCATTCAAACCAATACACGCGGCTATAGTGAAGAGCTATACGGCTTTCACGGAAACTTCGTAATTAAGAAAAAAATACCATAAGATGGGGTTTGAACACAGGACCACTGCCTGTCTCAGGCAGTCTCTCTCTCTTGACTGAGCTAAGCCGAAAACCTAGCGGATAAGATGGCGTTGCGAGAGCAAGGTCACCAAGAACTGTAAGCTGGAATGCTGCTGTTGCAATGTTTACGATAACCCAGGAAGATTAAGATTGTAGACTACTTTAATATAATCGCTTTAAAGACGCGAACGCAAGTTCGCAATCGCTACCGGTTTCTACATTTGGGCTCACGCGCTTCTCAAGTTTTACACGGTTGAACCAATTCAGAGCCATATACAAATAACAGACAGAGCAAAGAAAAAATTCACTCATAACTTAGACATAAAACTTGATTCATTTGGGTCTACATCAATCAATCAACAAACAAACAAACAAACAAAAAAAAACGAAGTCACTCCGTAGCCATTTAGAATAACAGCAGATGTCCAGCCCGAAGTTACAAGAAGGTCGATTAACGCAAACGTACCATTGCTATCCAATGTGAAAGACTTCCGCGATTTAGCCTCCTCAAAACCATAGTTTAACACGCACAATTAGTTAGTTTGCACGCGGCACTCAATCAGCTGCACAACTGGAAAGCTTTTAATTCACATTCGTTTGGGTAACGGAATATCGCCGTTACAACTTTATGACGTATTAGGCTTAGAGTGGGAGTCCTGACTCGCCATTGGTGCACGTATGGGAAGAGAAATATGTCAGGAAGTAACAATGAAAATACGTGTTAATGTCACTAGCTCAATTGACTGCAGTGATTATCCGCAAAAGCAGTGCGGCAGATACAGTCGAGTTATGGTTGCCGGCTATGAGCAAAAGTTTATCAAATGCAGGCGTGAAGTGGAAGTTACAGGACTGCTGGACATTTAGGAGCCCTCGAGGGCAAAAGTTATATTTTTTTTTATACATATAAAGTTTAATATTCCTCAACCTTCCTACATGGTGACACGTACGATGGCCGAAGGTGCAAGCGGAGATTGGAACCAATCATTGACACCTGCTGTCCCATATAGATCAGTGCGGTGGAAGGTATGCCGTAAGAGCAACAATATACTCTTATAACGTCTTGGACATAAACATTGAAGGGACCTTAATTTGCAACTTTGAGGATACCCGATCCAAACACTGCGCACGAGTTGTGTTTCCTGTAAAGCTTGCTTCACCACAAGAAGGGTATTTATGCAAGGAAGCCAACACGCTGCGTGCTGGGGTTCGGAGTTTTGAAACAGCGTGTTCGCCTAGAACCATTTGTGCTCGTTATTTTTTCATACGATGGCGACAGACTGAAACTTTATTCCACAGCATGGTTAGATAGCTGTTATTTCGACATAACATGGGATATACACTGATCTTTACCGCATAAATTTTGCTGATTGCCAGTCACTTGAAACGACATAATGATTTTGCCTGTGTCCTCTCCTGGGCTTATTTAATATGCCTTGTACGAGCTTCTTGCTTGGTAAACGGATTTAATTATAGCCCTCATTTTACTGTTAAAGAAGACATGTAAAAGTAACATATGCTCCCTGCCACAAATAGGTTTCACACCACCGAGAGGCTAGAGCTGTTGGTGTTCATTGTGGTCACAGGCCTGTATCAATATATTTAGACCCTTATGCCGAAGGGCATACTTGCGCAATCAAAACAGAAAACAAATATGTTTCAATATATTACGCTTTATACATTCGTAATAGTCCTGCAAGCTCTTTTTTTTTCTCTACTAGCCCTAAAAAAACAAAAAAAAAAAACAAAACAAATGAACCTAATGTTCCTACGCCTTGTTGCCTTTTACTTCCGTTTTAAAAATTCTTATATTTAAAGTTGTTTTGCGTATCCTTCGCGCCTCTATATTTTTGTTTTATTTTATTCTTTTGGTGGATTCTGGCTCAGCATCGCTTATCACTTGGCGTACAGGGGCCAATAGACGTCCCTTCTTCCGCGTGGCATCAATTTCGACGAGAAGACGGCAACAAGTGCCGCGGCCCCGCTTCGCTGCGGGGAAGCGTGAAATCTGGCTGGATGGGGCAGCTCCTTAGCTCCGGCGCCACAATAAGCTGGGGCGCGGGAACAAAGACTCATCCGCCAAGGGGGATCCCCTTTGTGCTCACTTCCGGAGAGATCCGAATAAGGTTACGCTTCTGCGAGCTAGTCTTCTCCTGGCCGTTGCAAAGTGCGGACCCCGCTACGTTGGTTCCAAGGTCAACTTTTGGGAGCTCTTTTTCATAGCGACATTTTGATCCGTCACTGAAAAGCAACCCCCCCCCCCCCCCCCTTCTATAGGTCAAAAAGTGCCTCTAGGCCTGCTTCTAACTTTCATCTTGACCGGTATATAATCCTCCGCCTTTCTGAAAATTGCTTACAGTGTTACTCTCCTTGCAAAAACAAAAAGAAGATACAGTTCATTGCATATGTGTTCACTTTCGCACCTCGAAAGGTTCAAAGCTTGAAGCTTCACGAATCGAGAGAAATAAAAATGGCCGCGGCTCACCCGCAGTCAAGGTGTGTAACTTTCAGTGGCTGATTTAAAAAGGAAGAAGTAGGGCGATTTCATCGTTTAAGCGAGATATTTTGCATAGGGAAGCCATATTGAACCTATTTTTTTTAAGAAATCGTAAAAACATTTTGTGGATTGAATGAGACAGCCCCTTCTCCCATTTTCAGCAGCCACCTCCGGGACTAGTAACCATACCTCTGGTAATCGTCGGCGTACATAACTAGACGAGGAGCGTACGAGACTTGGAGCAGTGACCAGTTCGTAGCACACGTATGCAGAGACAGAAAACATTGAAAATAAATGATGAAAAAAATATTGCTTTTCCGATTACCTTTCTTCTTTTCGCACAGCTACAGGTAACTGTTCGTTTGGTTTGGTAGGTACGCGGGTAACCAGATCACTGCACTAAGAGTCACCATTTCTGCACGTGGACCAAGGAGGCACTCAGATTATCGGCTATGGCGACACTTGTACAGCTTTTCAGGCTAGTTTAACTGTCTTTGAAATTGCACAGCACACAGATTATTTCTTTCGTTTCCCCTCCACTAAAACGCAACCTTCATGACGTGTATTCGATCTCGCGGCCTTAAACTCAGTAGTCCGAACAGACCGCCCTGTAAATCGTTGTCGAATATTATTCGCTTTTCTCGAAACTATAAAGTTGAAAGATATACCAAAAAATAAAAGATCTTGCGGCTGGAGCATGATGACTAGTCTGACTGTTTACAGTGCAGTCAGATACTATCATCATCATCATCATCATCAACAACAACAACAACAACAACAACAACAACAACAACATCATCATTATCGTCATCATCAACATCATCATCAGCCTGACTATACCCACTGCAAGTCGAAGGCCTCTCCCATATTTCTCCACTTAACCCGGTTCTGTGCTAGCTGCATCCACTTGACCCCTGCGAACTTCTTAACCTCATCCGCCCACCTAACTTTCTGCCGCCCCCTGCTACGCTTTCCTTCCCTTGGAATCCAGTTTGTTACCCTAAGCGACCATCGGTTATCCTCTCTTCGGACTACATGTGCTGCCCATGCCAATTTCTTCTTCTTAATTTCCACTAGAATCCCACTAGTCAGATACTCTGGCGATTCTAAATGCGATGGTACATTCACTGTGTTTCGGTTGCATCTTCGCAGCTGGCTATGTTAGTGTATTCTTAAAACTACTTTCAGTATCTTCACCGCTATTCTTCTATAACCTTTTTTATTTTACTTCAAATACTACAAGACCTCCTTGGTGTACGTGTATTAACCAAGGTCGAGGAGCTACGCCTTGCTCTAATGTGATCTCATTTATTGTGGGAATGTTTAGAGCGTAGTTTTGAACAAATTCAGGTTGGCATGTATTGATTGATTATCAAAATCGAAAGACAGGAAAGGCTGTTTTCACAGGAATGAAAACAAAAGTTGTGAACAGAGAAAAACGCAATATCAAAATACTAATGTCACCACTTCCGCATGGCTTCGCAAGTAAGCATCGCGTCGTCATAGTTTTTGACGCGGATCTCAGAGGCTAGACTTATAGGCATTCACGTCAGGACGGTGAGCACAGAGTGATTTTCAGTGTCGAGAATATGACGGGGAAATGTTTAAATGCTCCGAAAATACCGATTTTCAATACGGAGAAAATTGAATGGAGCTGTACTCTGCGCATATGCATTGCCATAGAGCGCATAAATGCTTCATCCCCCATTTGATGCTCCAAAAATAGGGACTTTAAAGGAGGTAAGCGTGGTAAGTCGTTCTACGTACGTGATGGCGGTAATACCGGTAAGACTATACGGTAATGGCACCTTACGTTGACCGTGTTTCCTCTGCGATGGCATTCGTTGCAGCATGGCTATCCGTCGCGGCGTCGGTCGCTCCTGGATGATGCCAAGTTCGAGACGCAGAAGCGTCGAGAGGCCCAAAAGCTGCGCTCACAGGACGAGGACGCCATCTTGGAGGATGTGAGTACCTCGATTCCTTGACGTCATCGTGCTGAGGTCAGTACAACTACAGAGCACGGAAGGGGGAGAAGGAATAGGAATTAGACGGACTTTTATTTTAGGTTGGGCACTCGATGAAAGCAGCGTAGATATAAAACATCTTGGGGATGGTGCCGAGATATTTCTATTGGGGGAAATGAGTGACGAGATCCGGGATCTGGGTGGACTGACAAGTGTCTGCTTTTTCAAGTAGTATCAGCTGTTATGTATTTGGAATCTTTTATTTGTAATCTGTTTTATATACTGTATATCTTGGTTTTTGAACGACTGTGCAGCACACGTGTAAACACGTCGGTTTTCGTTGTTCTGTTTGATCGAAGTGTTTTCACGCTCGCCATGCCCTGCCTTGTTTTCTCTCTCTCTCTCTTTTTTTTTGTAATGGTCACCTGGGCCTCATCAAGGTGCCTCGAGCAGCTTTTAGTCCATGCACTCCAACCAGCAAGCACCTGGTGAAACTAAACGATTTGATTTGGTTTGACACACAGACTGTCACCGGAGGTTAATGCTAAAGAACTTCGGGAACAGCACAGTCTAGTTATTACAAATGGGAAACCGAAATGTGAGGGACAAAGAACACAGGAATTTAGTAACAAGCAGACGACCATTGACTACAAGTTCTGCTTTGAAACATGACTAACGTGAATGTTCATGAACCTTTATGTAAATAGAAGTACAGTATTTATTGGTATTAGCAACATATCGGTTAATATATATATATATATATATATATATATATATATATTTTTTCATTATTTATTACAATACCTTCAAGGCCCCGGGGAACTTTACAGAGGAGAGTGAAATAAAAACAAGGTTATAACGCAGCAAAATAAAGAAGAGAGTAATACAACAAAGAATGTAATTATAAAGGAGAACAAGCCGCGTATGTAGGCAGCTGCCATCAACCCGTTACAAAGGGGACTCTATATAGTCCATGCATCCCCATGTAGCCAGCAAACCCAGTCAGTGGGAACTCCAGCCATTTCAAACACTGCAGGTTGGTTTTTTTGAAGACTGTACCGAAACACAGGGAGACGTGAGAATAGCAGTGCGCAGGAGGCTAGTGTTAGCGGCCCGGAGTTTCACGGACCATGTCCGTTTGGCCTGAGTGTGTGTGCAGATGCTGTCAGTGGTTGGCGTCGGCGGTGAAGACGCCGTCATCAGCGTTGTTTTCGGCCTCAAGAAGGGTGTCCAGGGCTTGGCCGCCATACTCAAAGAGGTCGAGGTATGTTGGACTCTCGTTCTAAAACATTCCCGCTGCCCTTTGGCCGACACTGGCCTACACTTTCAAATGCGCCGCGTAAAAGTCTAGAGAGCACAGACAATTTGCTCAATATTGGAAGTGTGTTGGAAATTCACTGGCCCTGTGTAGGAACTGGACATCTTCAACGTAGTACCAATATTGGGCGCATTATCCGCGCTCCGCAGGAGTCACGTGACGGGCAAAATACCTGAGCTAGCGCTGGGCTATGCAGAAGATGTCGGAAAACCTATGCATTACGAGTTTGCTGATTTCCAGAAGTGAGGAGCATCCCCGATAAATCCACAAAAATATCGGACGCCGCTAAACATTCCATCAAATTGAATGTGATGACGTCATGTGTGTTTACTCATGCATAAATGACTCGTTTTATGGCTTATCGGCCGAAGACTGGCCTAGGAACGTCGGACCCATGTGGGGAAGTAATCAGGATGTGAATGATCCGGCATAGCGTAAAGTGGTTTTTGGGAAGAATTAGAGAACGACCATCCATTCGTGTCATCACAATAGCTTTCTCAAGCTCGGTTATGTGAAGTGCCAGGGCCTCAAAAACTTCCTGCTCGATAGTGGCTTGTAGAACCTAACCGGCTCAGGCTAGCGTGCAATCCTTGTTCTGCATAGCTCAGCGAGAGTATAGGGGAAGATGATCGGAAATTTGGAGCTGAACGTTCTATTTGTGTGGGCTTCTGCAAGAGTGCTTTCGTTGCCTCGATGCGGTTCTGGGAACCAAAAAGTGATTTCGCCCCTCCGCTACCCTGTCCCTGTCTTTCTTTTAATGCCACGTTATTCTCAGAATGTGTCAGACACTTGCATGATAGTCAGCGATCATTTGTTTAATATTTATTCACCATTCCTTCATCCATATATCTTGCCTAGATATGTTTGATGCTATATATACTAGTGTGAGAAAAGAAGACGGCATAAAACAGCGTAGCGTGACAGTGCGCGTTGAGACAGGGCATATTGGAACGAGACCCAGTTATGGAAATACACTAGCGAATGGAAACATTTCTGGATTTTCACCCCTCCCTAATAGCTCTTGCAGCTTGTTCAAGTCTCGCGATGTTGACAGGAAAAGTGAACACTTCAAACAATTTTTCGAATACTTTTGCTCTTTGGCAGTTTCACGGGACGCTCTTTAAAAAATTTTTAAATTGGTTCACAGGAAGGGAAAGGCGCAGTAACTGTCACACTTGCTCTGTGGACACCCGAACCGCGCCGTAAGGGAAGGGAGGAGGGTGGGAATGAAAGTGGAAAGAGAGAAAGAGGCGCCGTAGTGGAGGGCTACGGAGTAATTTCGACCACCTGGGGTTCTTTAACGTGCGCTGACATCGCACAGCACACGGACGCCACTTCGTTTCGCCTCCATCGAAACGCAGCCGCCGCGGTCGGGTTCGAACCCGGGAACTCCGGCACAGTAGTCGGGCGTCTTACCACTGCACCACCCCGGCGGGGCGGACGTTCTTTAAACGTGACATGGTTTTATTATGGTATTTATTTTGTCTACGATCTTTTAGGTCTTGGTAATAATTATTTCGGGAGAGATTTAACCCCTTTTACCTTTTTTTGTTTCGCTGTTTCAAGAGCAGTAACTAGGTATCGCCATAGGCGAGATAAATTTGTTCTGGAAATCAGGAAAACGCATTGGTCCTCTGGTCGCTGGATTAATACTAGAGGCGAGTTTGATGTGCTGCTGAGGCGGAGCTCAATGTTTTTCAGGCCTGTGGTGGCCGTGTGTCGCACCTGGAGACCCGCACGGGCAGGACGGCCGAGGCTCCTCTGGAAGCTTTCGCCTCACTCCGGGGACTGGCTCGAGACGGTCTACTGCGGCTGGGAAAGGCCCTGGCCCTGGGTGGCCTCGGAGACATGCGCGTCGTCAAAGACGTGGGATCCGCTCTCGCCGGAGGTACGACGAAAGGACGCTGAACCTCTCGCTGATATCCCATGTCACCACATAATCACATAATCACTTCCGGCCTCCACCCCCCAATCACCGCCACCACCACCACCACCACCACCACCATCATAATCAAAGCCATCGCAGCCGTCACCTGTTTTCAAACTAGGTTGTCCCAAGCCTGCTTTGGCAGTTCTCGTATGTCGCCGCGCAAAGCTAATTTCAGCTTTGTAGAACACCTTTCGAATTGTGATGCGGCTGCGGGATATTGTAAAATACTGTTTGCACATGTTGATAAAAACGACCTAAGCTTCCAGTTCGTAGAAAAACCTCGCTGTTAACGTGATTCCTACGCTCTCACCGAGTGTAGTTAAACTCCCCGAGAAGAGAACCAATGGGGTTAATTTTTGAAAATAATTAGTAAGAAACTGCGGGTCCGCCGAAGGAGTTTCTGCAGATATATTGGCCGTTATGGTGCAGTTATATGACACATGAAGAAAAATTACGATCAAAAGCTCGTTCCCGGAACTTTTTGAAAATTTCTGGGTTTGTGTACGTGTTTTTGAGGACATGTACTCAGTCTGTTCGGTTCTATTTGCAAGAAGAAAAGATAGAAAGTAAATACATTTGCACATTTGTTCGATGCGACCGCGGTCTTAAGGCCCCCGCGCGTTGAAGTTTAGTGCCAATATACGGAGGAGCTAGCGACGCTGTCTCCGTTTCTTTTTTGCTGCAATCGTTGGTGCTTTGGTAAGTCTGGCGATAGTGAGTGCGAAAAGTTAAAGATGTGATCTCAAAATGAAAAGAATATTTAAATTACTGCTAAATGGGCAAATGGGCGAGCAAATGAATAAGTTCATGACCGAATCAGTTAACAAGCAAACATCAGCATATCTGAGGGTTGGTTTTATCCAGTAGTCTGAATGATTGCTGGCGTCTCACAATGCAGACATCTGGTTCCCACTGCACATCACCGACCTGGACTTCTGCACGCACGTACTGACCAAGTTCGAGCCGGACCTGGATAGCGATCACCCGGTGAGAGAGGTCCTCTCTGTTTGTGCCGTTGCGTCTACCTACCATGGAAGCAATGACCTTTCAAACACGGTACACGGCGGCTTTCTTGTACTGGAAACAGCATCTTGTCCTAAACATATAAACGCCAGGAAAGTGATTACTGGTTCGTATTCGCTTATATATCTAGAAACGCTACTACAGATGAGAAAAAGAGAAAATAATTTTCGCGTTTTGCGGAGTGGTAACAGCAAATACAATTAATGCCACTGAAAAGTTAACAGAATAATATAACCGGTTAAGTGTGTATCAGTACCAATATTGCCAGGCAAATAAAAAGAAAAAAGAACTACGAGCGAGAAAATATACCATGTATAAAAACGAAACTCATAGCAAAATCAATTAGATGAGGTACAATTAGTTAATTCAGATGTGAAAAAGCTGTACAATGGTACAGGAGAAATTATACTGTGTCTCACTTTGTTTTCACCGCAACGAAAGCCATAAGATGCATACGAGCATTGCAATTAAGTAGCGAAATTACCCCAAAGAAGCCGAGCACCAAAAGCTCGAACCTTCCGGAGGCTAGTGGGACCGAACCTCGTACCCCCTGCATAATAAGCGGATGCTGAAACCACCGAACCGCCACCGCCGCCGTACTTGAATTAGTCTGTGCCGCTCGTAACAGCCTGTTAGACGTAGTATTGTCGCTGTTACGGATGGACTGAGGCAACCATTCGCCGAAATGGCCGTATTACTTTATTATTGCTAAGTCGGTCAGTGTTTATTGGCATTATATTGGCATAAGAATGCTGATTAATGATTCTTCAAGTCCTTGCTTATATAAAAGTTCCAATCAATCAATCAATCAATCAATCAATCAATCAATCAATCAATCAACAATTAATCAATCAATCTGTCAATCGGTAAATCAATCAATCAGTCAACCATCATCATTGTGGTGGCCAACTAACACGCCTCGTTCACCCTCGTATTCCCTTTTCTTTACAAGTGACCGCCCCGAATAGAAGAATATTTGATGGGATCTTTCCTTTCCTCGTAACCTCGATTTCCCCCTCATTTGGCGCAGGGCTTCTCAGATGCAGTGTACCGACAACGACGCAAGGAGATCGCCCAAATAGCCTTCGACTACAAGCAGTGAGTATATTCATTGTCATGGGTTGATCGCTACAGTTAATCGTCATGAATAATGCGTGTATGTGTTATGTGCGAATCACTCAACCTGCGCAGGGGACAGCCTATCCCGAGAATTGAGTACACGCCCGAAGAAGTGCGAACATGGTGAGTGACTCGCGAAAAGTAATACACCGGTACTGTGAGCCTTGATAGGTAGGAGGAATTTTTAAGCGCAAAAAGCTTATTCCCCCCCCCCCCCCCTTTTTTGGCAGTTCTCGCATTTTCTCTCGAGCTTCGTGTAAAAAGCTTTTATATAACTAGGCTGAAAATACGACGGTCGAAATCGGAGTCGAAGCCTGGTTTGAAATGTAGCATTTCTTCACTTCGATCAGACTTCCAGTAGCGTCACTGTGTCCGTCGCAGGAGCGTGGTGTACCGGGGCATGCGCGAGCTGGTGCCTACGCACGCTTGCCAGGAGTTCGCTGACGCCCTAGCGCGGCTCGAGAGAGAGCTGCACTACGGACCGGACGCCATCCCGCAGCTGGACGACGTCTCCAACTTCCTCAAACGCAAGTGGAGCGCCATCTTTCTTCCCCGATCGCAACTATCTTTGAGCTTAACCCTGACTGCTGCGGATCTGTCCAGGATCGGCAAATTCAGCGTGCAGGGATTTCCCACTGAACGGCTCCTATATTTGATGGAAACCAAGTACGGTCACAGCGGCGGAAGTTAGGAGCATGAACCGATGGCTTCCACAAGGAAGCGGCTTTCATACAATATCGGGGCAATTGAGCGAGTCTGGAAGCTGGACGTTAGCCCTCGCAATTATAGTATTTGTTGACCATCCTCGGGTGCAGAGAGCATTAGGCGGTGTACCGCCATCTTGCTCTCCGCGTCCGCGAGAAGGTGTTAGGTTCCTTGTCAGGCTAGGACGGACCCTTGCGTGTTGCTAAATAGACATGAACAGGGCACTAGCCAGTGAGAAGGACATTCCTATTTCAATGTGCGAAAGTCTCTCTCGCACGATTTATACTACGTTGATGACTTCCGACATGAGTTACATTCTGAGCCAGATATTAAGGAAATTGACTAACTGTACCACTCAGTCTTTACGACGGACGGTCTCTCGAAGGACTATGACTACTGCCACTTTGCAGTCAGTCTCACACGGAGCAATGGTTGCTCTTTGAAAGAACTGTCTTGGGCTTCCAGGTATACCCCATTCACGAATGAAGAACCTATTTTTGGACTTCACCACTTTTCGGCGTAGAATACTGCAGTGACGGCTTTGGATAGGCTCGAAGAAAGCCGCTGCCAGTTCGTTTCAGCACATAGAAGGCACACTGAGCTACCGCTTTGGGGATGGTGACGCCATTTTGTAAAAGGGCCATGCCTTGACGCAGGCCGCAGCGGCTTCACTCTGCGCCCGGCCTCGGGCCTGCTGACGGCCCGCGACTTCCTGGCTTCTCTGGCTTTCCGCGTGTTTCAATGCACGCAGTACGTGCGCCACGGCTCAGCGCCACACCACTCTCCTGAGCCGTGAGTACGAGCCGTCTTTCACTCGCGCCCCGCCTCATGGGTTGATGAGAGAGAGCTCTGGGGCCAAAGTGAATGAAGTGGACGAAATAATTGCGAGAATTGACTTCTAAGTTCATAGGGAAAACAGGAAAGGCTGTTCTAGTGCCCTTGGAAGAAAACAGGGCATGCTCCCATCCAGTGAGAAATGGTACGTGCCCACATTTGTAAGGAAGGCAGGCAGATGGTATTTTTTACAAACATAAATACGGCTTGAGGAGCAGCTTCAGTTCTCTAGCCAATATATGAAACTGGCCAAGATATGGACAGCAATTTCTTAATGCTCAAAAGTATTTTCAAATAAACATTTGAAAGAAGAAAATCAACCTTTAAAGTATGAAACGAATAGGTGTTTATGTGACAGATGACCGGCTCAGTGAGGGAAGAAGTGAATAATAAAAAAGAGAGGCGAGGGGGGGGGGGGGGAGGTAATGTTAAAAATTACTCTTGGTTATTGGTTATGAAGGAAGCAGTAGCGGAGGACTTCGAAATAATTTAGGCCACCTTTTTTTTTTATTTAACGCGTTGTTACATCGTACAACACACGGTCGTTTCTATATTTCACCTCCAACGTAACGCAGCTGTTACAAGAGGGATCGAACTGTCCACTTTGGGGTCAGCAGGAGAACGTATAGGCTACCCTGCGAAGGGTCAAATGTAAGCTTAGCAAGCGGGAGATGGGTACATTTTTAAGTAAGAATTTTCCGCCAATCAACGCAGCACCACGCTAAAGCGGCGAATGATGGAATTTAAGGACTTTACAACCTAATCATTGTAGGTGGTCAAACCCTATTTCGGGGGTGTGCCCAGTCAGTTTAAACGTTGGTCAACTCAGTTTTAGAATTGGGCGAAGTAAATTTCGGGAGCGGTACACGCAACTTCTGGTGTGAGCGAAGCCCATTGTTCAAATTAGCCACGACACTGTCAAGAACGCCCTATTCCAATTTTGAGCATATTCGCACCCGACGCACGTAGAGCTATCCTTGCTCGAATTCAGCCAAGTCTATTCCATTCTCAATTTGGATGGACTATAACATGTCGTAAATATTCCCGTGGTACTATACCATGTATTGACACTAATATTCTGCAAGGCCATGGTCAAATTTTGCACTACTTGTTGTGTTGTCATGACTACCCATCCCACCCCACCGCCTTGACTCCCGTTGAAACCTCGTGTTCTTTGTGGATATCCACAAACTGTCGATAGGTTGGGCTGAAGTGCAGCAAACATTAAAAAAGAAATTTTTTTCTGATGCTTGCGCATCGCTTCCCTCTTTGTTGTGGATCCGCCTTTGCTGATAGAAGGTTCAAAATTTGCGGTACAGCATTGGCTATGCCGTTTCTAATCTGGTTTAAGAAACAGCAATCTCTTAGTAGAGCTTCCTTGCCCTCTATGTTCCTTCTGTCTCCTTCACTGTTGTTGTGACCGTATACTACATTGGTTACCCTTTGCACCATGATGCCGTGGTCTCATGTGCACAGGGACTGCATCCACGAGCTGCTAGGCCACGTGCCTATGTTCGCCGACCCGGTGTTCGCCCAGTTCTCTCAGGACATCGGCCTCGCCTCCCTCGGCATCGCCGACGAGGACATCGAGAAGCTCGCAACGGTACGCGCGGTTAGCTCTCAGGGAAGGGCCTCTCTTTGAGCACAGTTTATATCGATTCCTATGTTTTCCTCTAACTAACTAGACAGCGTGCCGTGCCTTTTATTTCTCATTATACTTTTGATGTGAGTGTGCTCGCCTCTGTGTGTGTATGAAATGCAGATGTTTCCAATACGAGAGGTAAGAGTCAATTTCCACACGAAAAAAAAAAATACTACTACATTTTTACTGATGTAGCTCAGGCTGAAAATGCATTATGCTTATATTTTTAGATAAAAACTAATTAGAAAACAGGAAACAGTGTGCTTGCACACGTGTGTATAGACCCTATTCACTATCAGGTTTAGCAAGCGGCGGTTGTGGCAACCCTGTATTGCGGAGACGCCATAACGCTGGGCGGTTCGAAACTAAAAAGCGTCTACCAGCGTCCTCCCTGCTGCGCGTCTCTCATTTGTCGGACACTTGAGAAGCCGTTTGGAACGCCGTCCAACCAGAGCTCGGATCTCACCGACGCCGTGTCATGACTCGCCGTAGGCCCTCTCTCTCTCTTTCTCCCTCTCTCATGTTGCGTTATGCGTTCCATGGTTGCTAGGAAGGCTACAATGACGTCACGTGAATAAGCTCTATGGGATAATCGTTGGTTGATAGCGGATAATGTGCTCTCTTTCATGTTGGTGCTGCTAGTAAACGGTAAAAATACACTGAAAAATACTGTCTTTTATTATTATTTTAAAGAGCAGAATGATGTCGACGTCGCGCTGTATTTTTGTCATCCTATTTTACATATGGGAGGGTGATGTCAGCCTGTCAGGAGTGCTCCTGCTTTAACGTTACCCCTAAGCCACGCAAGCACTTTGATACGGCTTTTTTGAGTGGGTCTTTATATGTGGGCTGGTAGCCCTTCCAGCCACCATACCTACGCTATCACGCCATATCCTTATTTATTTTTTACTTATAGTGTTTTTGCCAACAAAAACAAGTGAGAAGTGCACTATATATGTACCTTGCCTTGTTGAGTGATCTGTTGCAGGGTTTTTCTGGGCCCTTTCTACGCAGCTCTATTGGTTCACCGTAGAGTTCGGGCTGTGCAAGCAGGCGGGCGAGATCCGGGCGTACGGTGCTGGTCTGCTGTCGTCTGTCGGCGAAATTAAGGTACGTCAACACAGGCTATTGTGTCACCGCAAAGCTTTTTATTGGCTTCACTCACTCGACGTTATTTAGCATCGCGACAAGTTTTGAATCCGTGAACTCGTTCTAATTGGTACAGGCACAAAATTAGAGCAGCTTCGTATTGCGGTAGCCATTCGGGAACCTCTCGCAGACGTCTTGCAGACGTGCATGTCAAGTAGTGATTTACAATTGGTGAAAGCAAGGCAAAGAAGAATTATATAAATATAAAGGTCGAGTTTTGCAACGTCACCTATATCAAGGGGCGCGGACCAAAGCTGGAAGTGCAAAAATTAACTCGTTTGACAACAGGTAAATGTTAGTTGAAGTGATGAAGGCTTCCGTGCGGAAATCGGAGCGTCAAAATTTTTAAACCCGACCTTGACTTGGCGCTGTTTCGTCGTGACACGAATGTACTAACAGAAAAGACGATATTTTGTCAGGCCTTGTATATTTATTCTTCCTTTGTCTTGCTTTCCTCGTCTTGAACGCAGTGTCCACGGAACCGATTGGAGTTGTAGAGAGCGGCACGCACTGTCCGGAGTGATTGAGTAAACATGCGCGTGCCGCGTCTCTCCCAGCTGAACACGCGATGCTCAGCCCAATTGTTTGTTTTTCGGGAAACGTGACCAGGTCCCGAGTGTCTAGGTGTTAGGCCGAGGAGAATGTAAAGAGTAAAGAATTGAAGTGAGGCAGCACACAAGTCTGTCTTCCCGATGACACGTTCCACGGAAAACACCCTTACATTTCCATCTCCAGGTGTTTGATTTCTCCCTCCACACGTTTGTCACGCTGCAGTCGGGAAAGCGCGTGGACGTGTTAGACTAGAGGGCATAAAGTGTGAGGGAAGAGAGCGTTTTGCTGTTTCTATTGTCTCTTCCCTACCCCACTCGCCTTTGCTTTTATTTGCCTCTCCCTTGTGGCCCAGCGCAGAGTAACAGGGCAGCCACTCTTGAGACAGAGCACACGAAGGGCGCATAGTGCTGTTAGACACATACAAGGGCGCTGCTCTACTAATAACTGAACTTTTAGTAAATATTTTCAACAATAATTAGGTCTCAAACATATTTGACTGACACGGTTTCCGTTTTAAGTTGATCAATCCGCTCTCGCCCTACTATCTAATTTGCTGCCCATCTTGGTTAGCTCAGCTGTTAGAGTGACTGCCTCGGAAAGGCGGTGATGCCGTGACTTCGAACCCTGCGCTAGGACGAATTTTCCTTTAACTGGAAAGTTTACCTGGAGGCCCTATAGGTTTCCTTCGTAGCTGTATCGCTGCTCTCAGGTAGGTGAGTAATTGTTCGCGTATTTGAATAATTTATTGAGCATGTTTTGGTTCAAATAGGTACTTACTGATGTGTAGTACGAAGTGTAAAATAGCAAGACTGAAAGTTAACAGAGGCAGTAATGCTAGGTAATCATTTGGATGCCGCCGGTATGGCGGGTACTATTCCTGAAACTTGATAAAGACGGATTCTGCCAGACATAATTTTAGCCTATTTTTGTAATTTAGAATGATTCAGTAACCACCTTTTTTGTGTAATCCTTAAACAATGTATACGCGCGCGTCTGAAAGCCTTGGCATGGAGCCTTTCCTTTATTGCAGGAGAAAGCATGGTGGCATTTCATGCTCGACTTTTTTTTTTCTTTTGCAAATCGTTGTAATTTTCGCGTAGCCATTCGCTGAAGCTTGCATCTACTCGCTTTCTCACTGCATTCTTTCCCGAAAGAGGGCGGCGAACACTACACAAACCCCTTCATGTGCGGTACATAGAGATTATGGCGATATTTTAAAACAGCGAAGGAAATAGCTGCGGACGCTGATGGCAAGTTTTAAATATTCGTTGGAGGCACTTAAATTTAACTTAAGGCTCTGCACTCATTTGCTGATTTTTCACTCACTTTATTTTATTTTTTGCTCCTTTCTCTCTTTCTTTTTTCTTTCTACTTTTTTTATCTTGGTTAACCGTTTTCTTTTCTTCAATGTTCTTCGTGTTTTTTTTTTCTTTTTTACTGCTTTTTTCACCTTTTACTCTTGACTGACTGCTTTCGATGGTGTAACGTAATGACGAGGCCTGACATTTAAGCTTTACAGCGTTTTTACACCTATTTCTGGACAATTTTGACGTATTTTGCACAATTACGACGTTCGTGGCTGTTTTGACGTCTGCACACTATACCGACACCCATGGCTGTTTCGACTACGGATTGACTTTTTTTTGGCTCTAATTAATTAGCTAATTACTCCACAGCAACGAAATTTTGCACTTAGGGATTTTGTTTTGCACCATCTACATCACGCAATCATTGTTTTACTCCTAAATAACTTCATTCATGCGGACAGACGCTTTCTGCGCACACTCAAGAGCCTATAGGGATCTCGCCTTAACAGAGCATTGACAAGCTGACCTGGTTCATGTTCTGAGCGGAACTAAGCTATCTGGCTCTTTTTAGGAACGTTGATGCCTGTCAACAGCAAAAGGTGAAGATTTGCTACCGAGAAAACCGGGCTGAAAAATTTCCGGCTCGCGACGTCAAAGCCGAAAATGACCCCTTGATTACCGTTTCGAAGTGAACGGGGATCCCTGGAATCCGTGCCTCAAAAACTGCGCAGACCCACGTAGTTTTACCTGCGGAAATTTACGCTTCATTATCTTGCATTTTGCAGCCCAGAACAGCTTACTTTCGATGTGTCATTTTTCTGGTTGGATTGCGATAGCTTATCGATACAGGACAAGTTCAGTTGTCCTCCCCTGCCTCTGAAATACGGGGTAACAGCGTAGCCAATTATACTTCTTAAACTTGTGCGATGACCAACATACAGGCATGGACGCCTGCCCACATCATTCTTCTTGAGAACGAGGCGGCCCACGATTTGGCCTGAAGCTTCGTCAATCGGATGGATGGATGGATGGAATATAGGAGCGTCCCCTTTGAAACGGGGTGGTAGCAGTAGCTATCATGCACCGGGTAGTGAACAATCACTCCCGGAGAGCGGCGAGGAAGCGTATCATTTCCTACTACGAAAATACCCAGAGTTTAGCATTTCGCACGAACTTTATATCACTCCTGAAACGAATCCTTGGAGGCAATTCCAAATACTTATTTCCTAAGTGCTATATGCATTCATTGTGGTCAGCGAGCCATCGAGATCCCCTTCCGCAAGAACAAACTGAGAACTGCGCTCACTAATTCCGAGCAGTAGGAGGTCGAGTTGCACAGCCCAGGCCCTGCTACTGAAGTCAGGCCAATGACTCCAGAACCCGATGGTCCTTGGCCACCTATGTGGGTTCCCTGCTCAAATTTGTGATCCCCGACCAATAATAAATGTTCTTGCTCCTCCTCTTCTTTTGAGAAGGAATAATCGTCCAATAAAAGGGCTCTGGTTTAATACCGCCAAGCATGAGTGTGCTAAGGGCTCGTCCTGATTTTTTCGACCGCCCTGACTGCCGCCGAGTAAACGGGGGTACTTGTGACGTTCCAAACGTTTTTGCTGGAGCCTCAGACTCAACAACTAAGGACAAAGCTGGTAAACCGAATCTTCTGACATTTAAAGTAAGCCTAGCATATTTGCCCAAAAATACGCCAAGTTTAACAGTACGTCATCGCGGCTTATTAGTACCGCATTTTTGCGTTTTTTTCTTTTCACACACACACACACACACACACACACACGCACGCACACACACACACACACACACACACAC
>JAJIZL010018982.1:707471-731064 GCA_023969395.1 Amblyomma maculatum | reverse complement strand
TCACACACACACACACACACACACACACACACACACACACACACAGTCAGCGTGTCCCGGGAGCGCGCGAGAAGCACGCAAGGGCAGCAAGGGCGTGCTATGATCTCTCTCTCGCGGTAACCAAAGGGTTCCCTTGAGAGAGAGTGGGCAACCATCGCAAGGTACGCCTGTCTCGGATCGTTGGATCACGATCGACAGGCTCGAGCTGCGCTCTGAGGTACGACCCGTAGCGGGCGAACTCGAGTACACACCGGCCAGCGCGAACAAAAGCAGGCAGACAAGGACAGTAGCGTAGGTACCTTGCGATGTCCAGGAGGGGTCTCTCTCTGGGCCTCGCTCGGACGGTCGCGCGAGCGCGGCCGTCGAAGCGGTGCCGTGTTCCCGCCAAAAGGCGCCAATGAGCTAAGCTGCAGGGGCGGAGCTGTGGCCGAGCGACAGTGACATGTCGTCCGGGCACCCCTCCAACTCTTGATACGGAAGAAAGGGAAAGAGGAAAACAGTAGAGGAACGGGCGGCGACTGCGCAAAGGGCAGCTGTGGAAAGCCCGAATCCCATAATACTTACAGTGAGGGTCCCAGCTACACAGGGCAGCTGACATATCAGACGCACAGTTCATAATTCTCGCTCCTACCGATCTGTTAATTTGGCTCAGGCTGACCGCGCATCGTTCCCCGCTTTTGAAGCCCCCTACCGGATGTCAAGTGCTGTCAAACGCAAGCACAGTGGTGCACTTTAGTAAAAGTAATATTGAAAATTACATTTGTTGCGAAATTACTGCCCTATCATTACATTACTCATCTACTTTACGAGAGAAGTAATGCATCACATTACAAATCACCGCAGAGTAATTAAATTAGAGCAATTTTAATACAGGCATGCAATTATTGCCATGTTTTCGGTGCAATGGAAACTGATATGCGCGTACAAACATCGCTGTCGCCGTATGCATTTTTCTAGAGAAATCGGTCGAAGAAGGCGGTGGCCGTATTTAGTGCTTGGGTCTTTTATAGCTTATAAAATCTCCGTTTTCGCTCAGCGTCTTTGTTAAGAACGCGGCACCCTATCGAGACAAAACAGCTCCTGTTTATGCAGTGCTCCGTGAGAAATAGAGAAAGTGTGCTGGCGGCACAAATGTGATTTCACGATACCCTAACTGGGATATCATATGGTCCATTAGACTAGCGGAATAAATTGTACAAAAGGGCAAACTTAGCAGTGGGCGGATGGGACTGGGAGGCTTGCGAGGATACCGCGGGACAGTACAGGGTTAATTGGGAATATACGGGACATACTGGTCAAAGTTCTAGCGAGTTGATTTGTTGCCTTGAAGAATGCAGCCCTTTAAAGACAAGAGCAGCGACAAAGTGGACAACTCTTGCTCTAGATGTTATTCACTTGGTTTCTACGCGCGTCTTTGAAGCTTCGAATTTTCCACCATGGGAGGGCGCCACTGTCGAGCTCTGGGCGCAGCTTACTGGCTGACGGTGAGAGCTGTGATGATGACCTGATGCTTCCGCTTGTTTCCCAGGACTACACGGACGACGCTGAAGTCCGACCATCAGCCATACCACCCACATCATTGAAGCTGATTGCACGCCCCCTGCTGGACTGAATTAGCAGCTCTGGGACTATCTCTATAAAACTGCGCGGGCACCATCCTAGTGGCAGTGACATGGGTCACAACATTGCCACTTTCCTGTGGCGCACCTTGTACTTGCAGACGGTGCGTCGACACCCTTTCTGGACGGCTTTCGAGCTGCTGTATGTGGCTCTCTTCTTCTACTTCTCCCTAATCGACATGAGACCCCCGAGTCCCCTCAACGAGGAGTCAAAGCAGCAGGATGCCGACTCGATGCTACTTCCCAAGATGCCCAGCAAAGTGCTCTTTGGCCCCGGAGGAAGTGGCAACGAGAAGCTTATGCGCGCCGCCATGGCCTACATCGAGAAGCACCAGAATAACACCGGCTCATCAGGTTCGTGCTGAGAGAGAGGAAATGCTTACGAAGGGCAGGTTCTCGCTATTCTGTTGTTACCATGCTCTCTGTCAAGCTTTAGCTTGCCTGTCTGCTCAGAAAGAGAAAATGTACCGCGTTCTTTTTTCAGTTTTTTTTGTTAATGGGCTGAGATTTCCGCTCAAAATACGAATAAGCGAATAAAGGAGTAAAACGAGAGTAGCTTCTCCTTTAGCACACTCCCTATTAAAGTAAGAGCATGCTGTCTTAGCTCTTGGGTAGGTTTCATCACCAAAAATATGGAAGCAAATTCTCAATGCAAAATACACGAAGTTCTAGTAATTACGAAGTAGTTTAATGAAATTCCTATGTCCTCTAATTAATAACATCAAAATTTGTGGTGCAGTGGTTAATAGCCTATTGTTAAAGCTAATAAAATAAATATTATTTAGGAAGAGAATAAGAATATGCTGCTAAAATATAGCATTCCATACAGTTAGTGCTGAAAATCTGCCTCAGGGGTTGGAGGGAATGCCATACTCCTAGAAGGGAGTGCGTTAGAGAACATGTTACTCCCTTTTAACTGCATTATAGGCTTATTCAGGTTCAGAGTGTAACTAGGATCACCAAGCCGAGGGTCAGAATTCTTGTCTCGTAGCTCTGAATGGCTGAGCTGTTTCGTGATGTTGTCAGTGCGAATGACGTCATTATCCGTTGTCACAATAACCTTTACACCTATACCAATCTGCTTCAGCTGGTTGCTATAGCAACCAACTAGATTCTAATGCCCCCGTTTGAAGCTTCCAAAAATACCGAACATTCATCAGACAAGTAGTAGCTGGCAAGTGACGAGGCCGGACACTGATTGGGTGGTGGCCTGTTTGACGTCGCGAGATCAGACGGCATGGCCGAGTTTGAATGAGCTGCCAGCCCAGGCATACACCGTTTAACATCGAATGCCGTCGCTCTGATTAGCTAAGCCGTTTCGTCACATCATCATCATGTGGCTTCGCGCAAGAGATTCAAATTAAGGCCAGTGTAGCCTAGCCTATGACTGACCAATGACTGACTATGGCCTGACCTTTTACCTTGATATTTAATTTACCCTTTGTCCTTGACATGAACCTTGACTAAACCAGTACTTGTTAACGCAGAGCTATTGGCGTAGCCTGAATAAACCTCCTCTATGTTCCATCCTCTTCCTCCTCACTATACATGAGTGCTAGGGGGACGGAATGTCCAAGTAACATCACGTGAATACAGCTACGTTATAATAAGAATTTAGTTTTCACCAACAGCTGCTTCCGAGGTTTGCGTCACCGTTAGCAGTGGCGGAACTCCTCTCCAAGCTGATTGGCTAGCACGCACTGACGTTATGCATGCCGTCGCCGCAAAGCCCCACGCCGACTAGTCAAAAACCTTCAATGTCATGAATGACGTCATGCTGAACATGTCGCACGCACAGCACTAGACATGTTAACAAATGACGAATAACGATCATTATATTCAATGCAACAAAAGACGACTGTCATAGAACCTCACATTACGTAGCGGTGAGCGTCTGACGAGTTATTCGTTTCGTCTCATTTTTGTCGCTTGTGATCCGCAAAGCAATCCAAGTTGGATCAAACGAAGGAAGTTAACTAATTGTCATGAACGCAGACCACGACATAGACAGGGTTATTAAGAACACGAGAGCCCCAAAATGCAGTACAACCCCCAATGCTGCAGGTACAAACAACACTGCCTTATATTATGGGTGAGAGCGGTGTTATCGTCAAAATAGTAGGATAATGAAATTGCACCCGAGATACAACACAGATACAACAAGCAACCGCGGCGGAGTAGTCGCTCAGAAAGAACGAGGTGACTCCGTAAAATCAGCAGCGCAGTCAAAAAACCACCCCTTCCGTCAAATATGGAGCTGGAGGACAGCGTGGCATCTGGATCCATGTCACCCCCCCCCCCTACTCCCGCCCGAAACAAAAATGTGGGTGTCCGAATATGCAGTGAAGCAGGCGAAACGTACGCAGAACTGCTGCGTAACGTAGACAAGCACGTAGATAGACACACAACACAGGCGCACACTACCAACTGTAATACAAAACGAAATCCGAGCTTCCTCTTTCACATCATCATCATCATCAGCCTGACTATACCCACTGCAGGGCGAAGGCCTCTCCCATATTTCTCCACTTAACGCGGTTCTGTGCTAGCTGCATCCACTTGACCCCTGCGAACTTCTTAACCTCATCCGCCTACCTACCTAACTTTCTGCCGCCCCCTGCTCAGAACACTGTCACAACTTCCTCCTCTACTCCCAAGTACATCACACTCGCACACCTTTTTTTCCCCAAGCAGATGTCTAGCCAACAATGAATGC
Source organism: Amblyomma maculatum (assembly GCA_023969395.1). Lineage (NCBI taxonomy): Eukaryota > Metazoa > Arthropoda > Arachnida > Ixodida > Ixodidae > Amblyomma > Amblyomma maculatum. Next base: position 726,729 of record JAJIZL010018982.1, on the reverse strand, counting down.
TAGCAGCTCTCATATCCAAGTCCATCACTCACATCGTCCAAGCATGACAGCCACAACTTCCGCCACATAGACACAAACTAGAAAAACCACCACACACCTGCAGCTGCTACAAATCACGTTCACTCCCAATACATCTAAACGAGTCCAGTTTGTGAGATTTTAGCGGAAAAACACAGGCTACCCTTCTTTTAAACACTGCTCACGTTGGCCGATCTAGATAGCTGCAGTTCATTACATGCCACGATGGCTTTTGCTTTACTAGCTTTCTTCGTCACAGGCACAAATTCTTCTTTAAATGCCGGGATCGCCTTTTATTCGCAATGGCCAGTCGGAACCACTACGAAGCCTCCTTGTTTGTACATTTAAAGATGACAAAGGTTATTCCTCTAACAAAAACAGGACTTGTAGAATACGTTCCGTCGGTAGCAAATCTATCTATTAACTCCCCTGATGGAGCTGGGACAGGTAGGTCACCGCCGCTTGCGGTGGGGGCTAGCCTGTCCAAATTTCTATCTGTTGTAGGCCGTCATTGCACCCGCCACAACTTCGGTGGTGGACGACGGCTGTTGCTGCGGCGCACGTCTTTCTCTCCCTCTTCCTTTTCTTTCCTCTATTTTTTCTTCTGTCTGCACGAGGCAACGGAGGTGGCTCAGCTACAGAGCCAGTAGCTGGCCCGTGCATTTTCTTTTCCTTCTCCTACAGCCACAACAACAACAAATCTATCTTCCGAAAAGTCCTCAGTAAGCCATCAAGTCCATCCAAAAAGAACCTCTCATGCAACACGCATCTCTCGCATCAACTCATGGGCAGTCTTCAAGAAAAGAAATTTCATTCCTGCATAATGACAGAGAGCCATCACTAACACATGTGCTGTCTTTCTTGTGTATCCAAAACGCCTGTAAAATTTCACGGGCAATCTTGTCCAAACTCTTACCTAAAATCCTGAGCCCACTTAACAATGGCTCACACTTGCACTTTTGACGAATGGAAAGGGGTCAACATTCTCTTCTCATTCTCTCTTGCTCTATCATTGATACGCCGGCCAGTCTGCACTATATATACTTTCCCACACATCAGTGGAATCTCATAAACCACTCCCACTACACAGCCTACAAAACGCTTGACATATACCTCTTATTACACTGTGCTTTCTTACCCTTACATATTGTTGCACATAAACTACACAGTTTCTTTGGCGCAGAGAACACAACCGGAACATCATACCTGCCTGCCGCCTTTTTCAGGCAATGAACTACATGTGGGCGTTTATTTGCCAACTTTGCTGCAACTCTTTTTTTGCCCTTATTATTTTTTTTTTTTTGCAGAAGAGTCTCTGCCACCCCACAATTAACCGTACCCTGGGGCTAGCTTTATTAATCAAATACGAAGGCTCCAGGTGGCTGGGTAGCCGGGTAAAGTTATTTGTGGGGTGGCAGAGACTCTTCTTCAAATAACTATCTCAAGGAAGGTATTTGAGAAGTGACCTACGGTGACCTCAAAGCACGCAACTTGGATGTATTTCTATGGTGGCGAAGAAAGAGGTCCGTTCTGGGAAGCCTGCCTCGTGTCTATTAATTTTTATTTGCGGGAAATAGCTCATACGGCGAAGATAGGACACCTTGAGTACGGTAATTAGGCCCATATCAGAGCTTGGACGTTTCAACCGCATGCGGTGGCTAGAAAAATCGTTGGTTCGGTTATGAATTTGAACGTCCCAAAGCGACGACGGGGTGGAGGGTTCCGGATAATTTCGACCCTCTGGGTTCGCCGCAGTCGGGATGGAACCTGGGTAACCCGCGGCTCAGTAGTTGAGTGTCATATTCACTGAGCCATAAAAGCGGGTTCAGTGTCGTTAATTTTAAGCGTCATAGGTTTTCCACGGCGGGGCCCAGTTCGCGGCCCGAACTAGTTTACTCTATAGATTCGAGTCGGGCAGCCATAGTTGTAAGTTGTATTCGAGATCCAACGTAATTGTTCTTATACATAATTTGACGGTAGCACGATCTCTGTTCGTAATAAACGAGTGTTCACTATATAACACAGCCGTTATAGATGGAGTCGGACTGTGCCCTTCCGCCCCGGGTGCTAAAGCAACGCACAAAGGCGGCACCTGTCCACTATGAATACAACTTTCTCGCGGTTAGTTATGGCACAGAAAAACGTTACGAAAACTGCTCGCTTTTTTTCTTCACTTGAACGTTCCCGCCTTGAGGGTGATATCTGTGATAATTTCCTTGCACCAAATCTCGGGCGATGCAGGATCACCTCCGCCAAAAAGCGCACACGTGAAGTACCTGTACGTCGACCAGTCTGACAAGGTGGCCAACGTGTGCTTGATGCTCATCAAACGACTCGACGTCTCGCTCGTTGCCCACCCCGCTGTGAGCGACGACTTGACGGCAGAGGAAAACGACACTAAAATCTCCAGTTACAGGTCGTTCGCCAATGAGCCGCTTTGCGTAGCTCTAGCCGGACAGGCTGACGGTGATGTCAACCTTACGTACACCGTCTACGCTCCAGTGCGTGGATTGCCAACCCAGACCCCCGTCATGCAGGAAAAACCGGGGAAGGAAGGAAGTTTCAGTACGTACAGTGAGCTGCCGCTTACGTGGACGTATTTTATTGCGTATTTAGGGAATCTGTGAACGCGTTTAGTTCTCATAAAGCACCGGTTTTAAAGCACGGAGAGACTATCTCAGCTAAAACGGAAGTTTTGCAAGGGACGAAGTATTACAAACAATGCAGGTGTTGCCACTGGCCAATAGACAGTTATAGGATGACACTATCCGCAATCTGTTAGCGTAACCCGATACCACGCGCTGTCAGTGCGCACAAGTTAATTGGTCCCGACGTACGTGCCACTTAACAAGTGGCGCCATCTGGCACCCTCAAGGCGATAGGCGCATGCTCAGTGGAGCCAATGGTAGCGCTTTACGGTAGCGGATCATGCAGCAAGTCTCTAATTTTGTGTGTGAACGGCAATGATATATATTAACAGCGGATCCTAGCGACTACGCAACACGCTTCGTCATTCGCTTTGTCAGGATGACGACCTGTCTTTTTTGATGAGGACATAATAATTAAGCTGGAATCGACTGGCGGGAAGATGGAGAAGGAAGAATTTTTATTAGTAGACTTCCAAATGTGGCTGGCCCGCTGCTGGAATGTGGGTCAGGAAGTCCACGACGCAATGATCCCAATAGACATTTCTCTGTGTGATAAACGCGTCAGTTGCTGCTGGAGAAAATTCAGTGACAACCATAATCGAATAAATTTGCTTTAAGTGTCCCGTAAGGCTATAAACAGTTCCACATTTGCCTAATGTGGTCTGGGGGCATACCGAGGAGGATGTAAAAATCAGAGAAAAAGTAGAAATGCAACAGCTCAGTAAGCGAAGAGAGTAGCTTGACGCGGTTCTCGCAGAAGTACACAGAAAGGCATGTTTTTTTAATAATGGAAAATTATTCCCAGGTTTTCACTGGAGCGTGCCACTGTAGCTCCATTGTTAAAAGTACTCACACAACGGAATTGCTATGTAATGTTTTTGACGAGTAACTATTCAGGCTATAAATATTTCCTCATTCAAAAATCCCCCTGGCTCCACGCATGTACCAGAAAACCAAATTCTCTTACTGTCTATAATTTTTATTTGTTGAATAGTTGCTTTGCTTTCTAGTCACCTTATATACAACAGGTTCCTCGGCTGCCTATAGTTGTGGGATGGGTCAGACCAGCGCGTATTTCAGATTAACATTCATAGCGCGAAAAAAGAAAAATGGGTGGACAAAGAGAAGAAACACGTATTTGCAACCCGAAGAAATGCTATATGACATACTTGAAAATGATTGTCTCCACCGCTTTTCCAGTGTAAATTTTCATGATTGCAGCTGTTTCCGTTATTACGTCATCTCGCTTCACAGCCGAATGGTCTTGCATAGTTTATCGGTTTATTTTCTTCGTAGTTTCAGCTACAACAATTTTGTGGAGTCACGAATGCATGCTTGCGACTTTCTGATAGTCCTTCCGTGGTTATATGTGAGTGCAGCTTGCTTGAACGCTTTTATGCGAGCGTATGCTTCCGTTTGATATAAGTTTAGTGAAGCTATTCACACTACCTAGCTGCTTAAATTTTGTTTGTAATTTGATCAAAGGACAAATAAAGGTATAGGTAAAAACACTACCATACGCTCTGCAAAAAGGTCATTACTCAATATAATATTTGCAATATACATTTAGACGAGAGTCCTATAATCCACTCATGCTGTAGATGACAATGTTATTAATGAGTTTACTAAATTTTGATTATCTTTTCAGCGCGGGCTGTCAAGTATCAGTACGTCATTGAGCAGGCACATAAAAAATTGAGAAGAGAAGCAGCGAATTTCGCTGGTAACCGGACTCAGGTGAGGGGATCGCATTTTGCGCGTGCGTACTTTCATACCTTACCTCACCTAATTCGGTGCGAAATCCCGTTGTCTTCAGTCATTCGTGGAGTTCAATGTGGATAACTCCAATGTGAAAGGAGAGAATTTCTTAGTGTCAATGCGAAGTTCACGTAAATGATAGCTCGGCCCAGCTACATGACCATAATACATATGGCGTTGACGGGACGCGGGTGTAAACCTCGAATAAACCGGGGTTTCGCAGTAGCAAGGTTTCGCAGCATTTCCATGCTTCATCGCATCCATCACATGCACGCCCCCTGTGGGGATATTTGCGACTGGTATAGAAGTGGTGCTCTCAGCGAGATGAAAAAGTATTTCCGCGCGAGTTACTGTAGACGTACAGCCTTTGTCAAAAATATACAACCCAAAAATTTTGAATAAAGCAAGCATAACAGCTATTGTCTAATGTTCATGGAGGTCCAGTAAAGGAAGAGAGTTACTCTCAGCTTAGAACAGATATGGATGCCTCGTGGTGCGTACCATGCGGCAATATTTACAACCGAACACCGCGGCCTATGCATTTTTTTCAGACGGTGTACTGTAGGCATCAAATTAAATGGGAGCAGAGGAGCGCGTGAAAAAAGATCCCACTGAGGCAGTCTGCCTGTCGTTATCAGAGGAAAACACGCTATTCCGGTTTGCGAGTTTTCTTTTACGTTCATTTATCACGTTGTGCCACTGGAACTGCACATACATTATTTCCAGAGATGGTGACTTGCGCAGCGTAGGACACTACCGGTAGCAGCTGTGGCCTTCGTGTCTGCATGAAGCGAGTGCAATGACGGGAGCAAAATCAAAGCTCTGCAGGCTACCGAGCTAAGAGCGTTCACTACACCCGTGAGGGTAACAGTCTCTGTCGCCAGCGTAAAGGATGAATGTGGCGCTTCAGTTGCACAACGAGGAAACAAATATGTCAAAGAAAACAGAACACAATTATCGCAAAGCGGAAAAGCGCGCCTATGCCTGATGATCGCAGGTCCACTGCCTGAGCAGGACCAACTATTCTCCATGCGATCTACTGTTCGCATTTTGTTTGACGCTTACAGTACATTTCTCTATAATGAGAGCGCTAAGTGAGCAGTATATTTTACCGCTTAGAGAGAGTTGATAAACAAAGGAAATGCTAGACTAAATTTAAACGAGGTCAGGAAAGGAAGCCAAAGCATGTATGATAACCAACGTTTCAAAGAGAAAGCTTTTATTTCGCTTTTGTATCTGCGATTAATTATGGAACTCGTGCCGATCGAAAACTAGCTCCGTGACGCGATGGCAGCGCGCATTCATCCCCTAGCGGTGAAATTCTGCAGCGCTGACCTGGCACGACGCCACCGCGCCGCCACGGGCTACTCGCGGTTTCTCTGCGTTCTGCATCGCACCCATTGCAGCAGCTTCTTATGGGGCGCAGCGGGGGCGAGCATAGGCTCTACAGCGGCATTGCGCGCTGAATATGGTGGTCATTTTGTGATGTCTAAAGTGGCCCCGCTGCTGCCCATTGTTTACGCCTTGCTTCCCTAAAAGGTGCGTTCACCTAGCTGCTTGTGCGTGCGACCAACTGAAACTTTACGCAGATGGCAAGAATTATATAATGTAGGTGAAATGTTAAGACGAAAGCCTTTATAGGCTAATGAATGTAACCAGGATTTGGGCGTCTGCGGTGAGCGTCGCACCGTCATTGTCGAGAAATAAATTGATTGATGAGCAAAAAAACGATGATATGGGGGTAGAGGGTGAAAAACATGTGTCTGCAAAATTGGAGCCAAAAAAATGAATTTTTAGATATAGAAATAGCTAATGACGTCGATATACTGTGCAGACGTCAAAACAGCCACGGACGTCAAAATTGCAAAAATATACGTCAAAATTGTGCAAGAAATTTCGGAAAAAACTAGAAAGGAGCAAAAAAGAAAGAAAAGCAAATGAGTAAAATCGCGGCCATGAACGCAGAGTCGCAGCAAAGGCTTTCGCCTTACCTCACTTCCTGGAGAGATCTAATTGCCTCCAGGAAATGTTTGATGAAATAAGCCAGGACTCTACCGTAGCTATCAGGAAGCGATAGGAATAATACACCGCCTGCAGCAACAAGAAACAGCTGAGAAGATGAAGGTCGCAGCCTTTACTGGCGAAATTACTTAGTTTCTTGATGAGTTCAATTTTAACAGAAAATACATAACTCAGCAGGTCTTCCGATTTCAGGCAGTGGCTTGCTTGTGTTGCACGAAATTTGTCAAGACATCTTATCTTGGTATGAGTCGATGTGGCTTGGAACACAGTGACGCCAAGCACTAGTCGCGAGTAAAAACATTAGCACAAGTGTCTGGCAACCTGATCGGCAATATCTTACCATGCGGTGCTGTTGCTCACAGACACGCCTATCGGCCGTTCCCATTTTCGCATGTACAGGTAGGGACGGCAGGAGGCAATATTTATCAAGTGTGCCGCCGTCAGAGCGTCCGAGTGCACACCTTATGTGACTGTGCATGCAACATTTCTTTTTGGCTCAGTCATCATGAGCAAATATGGCTTCTTTTTGTTACCTTGTAGCCCTATAAAAAGAAGAGAGGATGAGACAGAGAAATTAATTTTGCTGTGCCGTGACAGTTCGCTGAACCTCCCTAATATTGAAGAATGGGGAAGGCCCGACACTATCATTATCGGCCTGTTTGCAACCTGCAGAGCCATGCGCCGTAATTTCGGCGATCAGGTGACCGTCACGTGGGCTAATTCTTTTTACTTGCTCTTTAACAGTAGCAATAAATTCTTATTTAATAATAACAGTCATCTCCTTTGCTATGACTCGCGGCAAGAGCTTCTGACTGGCACTGTCGTTAGCAAAGGCGAGCAGTAAGTACCGGAGAGTCGCCAGCATGTCTGCTCGAGATAGCCACCAATTTCGTCGGTTCACAAGTAAAGGAACTACAGTGCGATTTGTGGCTTACGCATATCAGTTTTTCGTCTCCTTTCAGATCAAAGTGGAAAACCTTCCGGGCTGGGTGTTTGAAGGACACACGGAGAAGTATATGAATGTGCTGTTCCTGACGCTCTACGCCGCTTTCTTCGTTCCACTCTTGATCAGGATTAGCAGCATGGGGTACGAGTTCACGTCCGGCCTCGCGGTGAGTGGTACTTCACCGCGTTACACCCTTAGGACTAGAATAGAGTGCTCTAATTCAAAAAAGGAGTAAAACCGGACAAATAGCATCGATTATAATTCCTAGCGAGGAGATTAATTAGAGTTGAAATCCCTGTAGTAACGATTTCGACGATGACTCCTCACCTCACTTGCAAATGACGCTGTTGGAATAGCCGGGCGGACTTGTTTTTTTTTTAAGAAGATATCCTTACTATAAGCATAGTTGTGATAATCGAAGAAAGTGAATTTTAACTCGACAACGTTAAGCTTCCCATACAACATGCAACAAAATGTCGAGGAATCCGAACTGAAACAATGCAGTTTTCTGATTGCCTTAGAAAATCTGTGGTATCGGAACACCGAGACGTACTTACATCTCTTATTGGTTTCGGACGTTGATTGATTGATTTATAGGAAGGTAAAGGCGCGGTAACTGTCTCACTTGTTTTCTTGTGCACATTTCAACCGCACCGTAAAGGAAGGGAGGAAGGTTGGAGTGAAAGTGGAAAGAGAGAAAGAGGAGCCGTAGTGGAGGGCTACGGAGTAATTTAAATCTCACAAACCAACCAACCAACATCTATTATTAGTTCAAAGGAAGGGAAAGGCGCAGTATCTTCCACAATTTTTTCTGTGGACACCTAAACAGCGCCGCAAGAGAAGGGAAGAATTAAGGTGGGAGTGAACCTGGAAAGATAGAAAGCAGGGAGCCGTAGTGGAGCGCTACGGAATTTCTACATCATGGTCCGTTTTCAAAGAAGTTTCTCAGAACTTCGACCGTCAGGCTGTCATTTCACTTTCACTCACATCTTTCTTCCTCCCTCTATAGCACGGTTCAGGTGTCCACGGAACGAGTGTGACAGATATAATGCGCCTTTCATTTCCTGTTCGGTATCATTAAGGCTGCGTATGCCCATATTTGGAATTCGTGCGAAACTACATGTGACACCTGCGAACCCATTAAAGGCTTTCGCCTTATAAACGTCGCCAAAAATTAGCCAGTTGCCAACTTAATTTCTTTTCGTTCGACGCCTGTAAAAGTCGCCAATAAAAGGTATTCAAGTGACGTCACGGGAGCCATTATATGGTAGCCTCAGCTGTGAAAGCCGGTGCAAGCGGTGATAAGACGATTCAATGGTCGCCACTGTGACGTAGGTGCATACTCCCGTAGTTTCCAATTCTTACCTAGCGAGAAAGCTGCAGCGGCGCGGCACTTCTGCCACTATGAGAGCGCTAAGAATTATGGGCCGGAGCGCTACGTGGCGCGGAATAATCAGATTCTTTTTCAGGAACACAGAGTGGCGTTACTGAGATGTCTCATTCCGAAAATGTTTTTCTTCGAATCTGCATACGTGCTTCTCTAGGTGCGAACACAGTGCGTAAAAACACTTAGTAGCGAAAACGCAAAAGCAGACGACAGCAATAAAGGTGCTCTGTTCCCGAAAATATTTTCAAAAACTTCGTAAACGTGATTGAGCAACAGTTTTTTTAATATTTAATGTTTCCTTTTGAAAGCGTGCATGTTAGGTGCGAAATAGTGGTTTCCGTGGTGTGCAATGCTTTGCCAAAATGAGCGAAAATTTATTTTGCCCAAACTTTACACCTAAACGGTTTTCAAAAAGTTCGTTTGTTCCAATTTACAGCCAGGATATTAAAAGTTAGGAGGTTTTTTATATCAGAGCTCTTATTTCTGCTTTATTTATTGGCTAAAAGCTGTAGTTTTGCATCAGGTAGCGCTTCAGCCCATGCTTAGAGCGCCCATAGTGGCTGAATTGTGGCTTTCAGGAAGCTCCATGCAAACTCTCATAGTTGGCTCCACCAGCTTTCTCTCCATAGGTAAGAGTAAGAAAAAGCATACTCCCAATTTGGTGAGAAATCGCCAAAGGTGGCGGCCCTGTATTTTTTATTATTAATATCATTATTTTACTTATTTAAACCCCAAGACTTAGTCATATTCAATTGACTCCCTTGCTCTGAGTGCATGCCACAACCCCGGCCTTTCAGAGAGGCTGCCTATTCGGTACCGCAGTCCCAACTGAGTCCTTCATCAGACTTTTGCTGCAAAAAACATAGTTGAACCTGTCGTTCAGCCATCTGTGTACTTGTGTCGCTGTTGCCGCGAAACATTCTGCACCAATTAGGCGATTGAAGCTATGCTACGACAAATAATTCTGTCCTTTCGGCCACATATAAGTCTCCAGCACGGCTCCTTTTCCGACGGGAGGAGAATTTCGATACTAATCGTCATCGCTACGATGGCATGCGCCGGGACTACGTTGTACCCGAAGACGAACTTTGCCACTCTGTCGGTGCACGCTGCGTCTGACGCTCCGCTGCAAGATCTGCCCCGGCAATCCAATCCGCCCGACTATTAAAACAACTATTGCCCCAGGCAGCACATGGACCCAATATTGGTACTGTGCCGGATATATCCGGGCCTTTACAGGATCACTCTATTGCCAACATACTTCAATATTGGGCCGATGTGTTGAGCTGGGTGTGACAGTATGTGTGTGTGTGTGTGTGTGTGGCTGTGAAAGAAATGAGTGTGACGACAGGCGTTCTCCATAGTAATCATGTCCGCCGAAGCGCCGATGCTGGCTGCTGCTGCACGAGCCCTCTACCGCGAACGTATTTGAGACGAATGTGTCTCCAGGCGTAGGCGCAGTAGAACGAATACAGCTCGAATTCTAATGCTGACTGAAAACGCACCGCTTCACAGCGCCACCTATCTGCATGGCTGCATCAATAAGCCTATGGGAACGAAGTCCTGTCTTTTTTTAAGGCGAAAGCCTTCCTTGCCCTTTGCTTGTTGTGTCCAGAAAACGTCATAGGCATCTGTCAGTCGTCCAGAGATCGATAATAATCAAATCAGTCACTTATAATTATTCATGATAATTATTATTTGACTATTCATAGGTATTGTTAGTCATAATTATGGTTACAGTGCCTGGCATAACAACTGAACGTTGATGGCGACACTGCATGGCCAGACTTGTCTGAACACGACAGGCGTTGGTAAAAATCCGTGTACAACGCAACGCATTGGAATTGCGCACACACGCGCACAACCAGACCCGGCAACCGAAGAGGAATGCTTTCGCATTGCCTCCAAAAATTTGTTTTTCACATTTACTTCCCCTCTCCTGAACATGTTGCTTTCGTTACTTCATTGCAGATGCCCCTCTTTGCGACGCGTTTGTTATGCAGGACCAGCAGGGCGTCATGGGACTCTCCGGAGGCCAGTTCATCGCGGGCCATTTCTTGACTGCAATGGCGTACGGTGTAATCGAAGGGGCCTCCGTCATCGTCGCCATGTACATTCGCAAGATGGAAGACAACGTGACCCCATTCGCGCACGACATCGACCCTTCGCTGCTGGCGTTTTCATTCGTCATGTTTCACATCGGTCACACTTTGCTGGCCGTGATGATCGCATGGGTGTTTCCTGAAGGTAAATATTGGCGCAAATGCGGGCAGAGTTCTTCAATACAGTATAGGTACCCCAAGCATCGCTAAGCAGCGCTGCCGTTCCTAGAGTCACTTCTGAGAGACAATAGTACAAACTAAAACGCTGACTCATGGCCTCCGAGATCATCTCTGATCTCGGAGGCTATGGCTGACTGTTCCGCTCTCTGCTTTCGCGGTGTGGCCCACGGTTGAGCACGTGCGTCTCTGCAGTTGCAATCTAAGACTACGCGAGATGGTCTCGCAAATCGTTGTACACACGTCAGGAGAGCTGCCTATCACCTTTGAGGCATTGCTATCGGCGGCATGATGACATGATGCTGTTCTTTTTTGGCATACGAAGCAGCCATCCGTTAGAAGCGCGTTCAAAGCGCGCTCCGAGGCGGCGAGCGTCTGCTCGAGCAGAAGACGCGTCCCTCTTCTCCCTCGAAAATTAAGTTATTTGAACAGTATAAGCAGTAAGAAAGGTTCTGACTGCTTAGAAATTGACGTGTAAATAATGAAAACAGAAATGACTCGAGGTAAATGGAGACATTTAGCTTACCGCGATCCGCCACCGTGACCCTCTACCGCGCGTGGGCGGGGCGCGCAAGCTGATTTGTCCCGACGCGGCAGGTCTATGTGCCGACATCAAGTATGTGGCGCCATCTATCGGCATCAAGGGGGTCTGGGCATGCGCAGTGGGACGCGCTGTGGCGGATAACTGTAGCGGATCGCGGATTACGCTAAGCTAAATCTCTCTAATATCGCCTATTAGTGCTATTATCAGCGCTTGTGCCGCTGCTCCTTAGGTACGGTAGGCGCTCTCGGCTCGAGAGGAAAACAATGGAGAATAAAAAAAAAAACATACTTCTATTACCCACCGAAAACAGCAGTAGGTTAAGCTCTTGCTTCACAGTGGCAACCGTCTTGCGAATGTTTTCTTGTTTCTAACACGTGACGTCTGTCAAGGCGCGCCTCGTGGAATGATGCTAATTTGCTCATGCAGGCTGGACTGGACTGGTGCTTGGCGTACTGGTCATGATGGTCGGACCTGGATTCCTTGAATGGGGACAGGACGGATTTTCTGTGCCTGAATATATTCTGATGCCCAGACGCACGAAGCTGCTGGCGGGTATGCTGCCGCAGATGGGAACAGCTTACGTCCTGAGGATACTCTTTCTCGCCAGGGACTACGAAGGTAAGTGCGAGTCCAATGTTATATGCAGCTTCTCTGCATGCACTCAGCAGTTTCGCAGGTTTGTTCTTTCCGCAATGGCTGCCTTTATCGGTCGCGAAAAGCGGACAATATAAGTGGGCCTTGTAGATTTGCTGCTCCCTTGCAGCCAACTTCTCTCAGCGATCTTCTCGTACTCTCAGAATTTGTGTGAAGTACACCGGAAGCTACTAGCGCCAAGTGTTTCACGGGCATCTCTGGCTAACCTGCGAGCGCATGGAAATACACAAGAATGAAGGCCATCGCTTAGCGATTTAACTTACAAGCTCCGAGATACAAGCACAGCAATAAGTGCCTACAGGAAAGTGAATGGTAATGGCCCGGACTTGCCGACTCGCATATCTACTAGTTAACCACTATCCCTGCCGAGTGCAAAAATGTCAGACACCGATCGCTCTTTTAGATTCAGACGCACCTATAGTCTCCGGTTATACGCCAAATTACAGAACGTTGCATGTTTAACGCATTTAATCCCAGTCTGCCTCCAGGTTTGTATATGCCCTGTGGATGCTGCTTCTGGGAAGACATCATGGGTACTGCTCTTGGGTATTTTATGATCAAGTACCAACCTATGCCCATGTAGCGGATTTCTTCATTCCTTCAGCTGCCCTTTTTGTAGTTATTGTTGTCACTAATGGGTTTTACCTCATACTGCAGGAAAGGCTGGATGGTCTCTCGTTTTTAGGAGGGTACTAGAACGAGACAACATCGCCATCTTTGAACTGTGGGCCGTGATGCTAGCATCGGACGTTGCCATGATTTTCTTGACTTGGTACCTCTCCAAGGTTCTACCGTGGAGCACAAACAACCCGCAGGGACCTTGCTTCTGCTTGAGGGTAAGATAAGCAAATATTGAAGGCGATGCGTACCTAAAAACCTGGTTGTGTCCGTCTGTTTATTTTAAAACCCATCATCATCAAATCAAAAATTCATCATATTGCCACTTTGTTGGACCAGAGTGGCGCATTCTTTTGGTTTCTTCAATGGTGTCACGCGTGATGCCCCTACACATCGACCAATAAGCGTGACGCAGTTGCGCTTACGCTGGCCGCTACTGCAGTACCCGGAAAAGTGCCTTTAACAGTATTAGAAAGGAAGGAAACGGTCAAATATATAAGTTGGTGAATGTATGCGGAATTTATGCAGGACCAACTTGAAATGCACAGATGATATGCATGAACGGCCTCGAAACACGCTTTTGAGGCATGGTCTGTTGTCCAGTCACTAATACGGTTGTGAGAGCACATCGCGCCGCCAAATGTGTGCATACATGTACACCTTATTCCGAGTGATGATATGTGACCAAGAGTATTTGCATTGCATTAATAAGTGCTGAAATATGTTAAACAAAAGATAGAATACGATCCTACATATAATTGTTAAATTTTCGCAATAAAACATGATCACTACGACTAGTTGAGAGGATGAAAGAAAAATTGATTTGTTTCAATTATGGCGTCCCGAATCATTACATTGCTTGGTTTGTGGGGCTTAACCTGCCAACGGGACGCAGGCTATGAGAGACGCCGTAGTGGAGAACTCCGGGAAGTTCGACCACCTGGGGCTCTCTAACGTGTACTGACATCGCACAGCACATGGGCGCTTTGCTTTTCGCCTTCACCGAAAGGCTGCCGCCGAAGCCGGGATTCGATCCCGCGTCCTTAGGAACAGTGGCCGAGCACCCTAACCACTCACTGCGCCACCCCGGCGGGGTCGAAGCATTACATGATCTTAAGGGAATCCGCATTGAAGGGCTCTGCACGAATGCCTGCAAGCATGAACTTTAGAATATATATTTTGTATAAGATATATGGCCACCATGGCCGGGATTTCGGTACGGAACCTTCATCTCCGCAGCCAAATGTCATCGCCACGGAACCAGCCCGGCGAATCTGATAAACATTTTCCCTCAAAAACACCTTTTAGCATTTAAGGCATACGTGTGCGTCGTAATACACCAGTTCCAGCTTTACCTCACCTTTACCGTCGTCCGACAAAATTTCTGAATTCGCGTCATTGGCACTTTCTCGCCATGACAGCATCATAAATGCTACAGAACAATCTATATACCTAAGAACTTCGTTGCTCAGGATCTTATTGTCAGATTTGTGCCACGAGACTAAATGGACGCCATGAATTTTGCCATTATTACAGACGTTAACGAAGTTACAGGAACGCAAATAAGATGCATCTCTGATTCTAACGCGTTCGCGTTAAAAGGCACCGCTTACCAGAAATAAGGTGCCGGCGTCACCGTCGTCGTTGACCTTGTGAGTGCAAAATTACGAGCATGGCGCTGGAAGGCGGTAGCCGGTAGCTGACATGACCGTACACTTACAGGTGACAGGACGTAGGATTGCTGAGCGTTACATTCGGCAGGAGTTGCGAACTCAGACCACTGCTTTCACAGTGGAGGGTGATATTGCGTCGAACCACCGAAAGCTCTATTTATTGTTGTTTTCAATAGCCCCCAGCATGCGGCTTTATCACTGCGACTATAGCTGATGGAGCGATCGTTTTCGTGCTTTGTTGTCGCCAGTTGCAGCTTATCGCTTTTTTCGCAGTGCGAGACGCGCCGAGATTTTTCCCGAGTGATAAGTAGAACTGCTTCCGTATCATTCCTGACGTTTCCAGGTTCATTTGGCCTGTTATCTAGATGGTTATTCGCCCACTTTATATCGAACGGTGACGAATACAACCGGCGTTATTAGTTCGACGACCGACGAGCACGATTGCTGCTTTCGACGCTGCCGTGTTGCTTAATTATTTTGCTGGCGCAAGTCAGCCTAATGAAGAGTTTCTTGCATTGAAACGCTAGTCGCTTTGTTTTTCCTCTACGCCATTGTCACTACCACTCGATATTAACAGAGTCAGCCTGCCAAGGCCCTTGACTTCACGTTTCCTCTAGGTCGTGCAGGCACGTTTATACGGCACAAACGGTTAAAGCGGGGTGATATGTGAAGTGGTAGAAGGCTGAACTTATGTGTCCCTATATTGTTTGTCCTATTAGAGCAAAGGAGAAACAATGTATCGATCAGTGCCGAGGAATTTGAGAGCGTCTGTTTTATTGTTAAGCCATGTAGGGAAGAAAATTTTGATAAGCCTCATCTAATACCCCCGATTGACCAGCACCGGAGAAATGTTCGACGTAACCCAGAGTTGCTTTCGGAAATGTAGAGTTTCGTCCTATATTAGAGTAATCCACGGTAAAAGTAGAAGAATCTGGAATAGAAGAACTCAAGCCCAGGGAAACACGAGCCGACTCCGCCTATGTATGGCTGTTGTAAATATTGGATAGCACCTCTTGTTGCGCATGCGCGCAGTCCACTTAAGAAAAGCCTGCCAGCAATTCATGCCAATGTGCTTGTACTTCTGGAGGAACTGTTCTTAAAACTTTTATTATTCTTAAAGTAGAAACATTTCCCGCAGCTATCAATATGGGACGTATCTTCAATTTTTGCAGCTTCTAGAGCTGCACGATACTCCCGCATCAGTGTATACGGATATGATCATGCGTGTTGCATTTCATTAGATTACATGTTCGTTCTGCGATGACATTGGTATTTCCAGTGAAAAAATGCTGATAATTACCCGTGCTAAACCTATTTAGGTGAAGCTAAAACATCGTTCTGCTTGATTTCTATTTGATTAGTTTAGGTTTGAACATGGGCACACATGATTTTGTAGCGATTAAATTGCCGAAACGATGGAGTCGGGGATGCCTCAACAAGAGAGGGAACACGTGATGACGTATCCTCTGTCAAAGGTCAAATGTCAAGTGGTGGCACACCATAGGTGACACCACGGTTAAGCTATACGTATATCCACACTATGAAGCCTGGTTCGTTGAAGCTCAAGTGGCCGGGCAGGTTGACATTGGCTGACACATGTGGTAGTGAAGCTTTCGTTTCAATATGAGATTTTTTTTTCGATATGAAAAGCCTGCTTCTAGTGAAAGGTTGTTTGCAGACATGCATTAACAATAACAACAACCAGAACTGTATACCTGCTTCGTACTTCAATGGTGTTGGAATAAAAGAACTTGACAAATGATAACGCTCCGCTGAGTAATGAGCTGAAATGGTCATAAGCTGTCGTCGGGCTGCAGTCATGTTATCTTGTTAACGCTTAAGGACTACATGAAAGTCGAAGACCTGCATTCTTAGTGGCGACCAGGTCTACTGCGACGATCGCATCCCGAGCCCAGACTCTTGCTTGACGCTGGTCACATAGGTGGTATACTAGTCATGTCCATCACGTGACCGGATGTTGAGTGTCTATGTATAGAGCGTTAACAGTCCACCTGAAGGGTTTTTACAAAAAAAAAATCCTTCATGCTAAAAAAAAAGTACCGTGATAGGTGGCGACGAACATGGACGCTATACAGCTTGGTTACGTGCCTCTTCACGGTTCCCTCCTGATATGACGTGCCTTGGAATCATATTACAGTGGTGCTGCTTGCTTCTGCTCAACCCATGACGTCATAGCGATTGGCGTTGTGGCGGCCCAGGTTAACCACTTGCTCTTGCCTCTTGTATTTCTGCCAGGCAAACTACTGGAACGTTTCGGTGGTGGACAACACGGCCAACGTCGACGCCGTTGAGAGGGACCCCCGTCGCTTCGAGCAGCTCCCACCAAGCCGACGTCCTGTGATCGTCACACAGAACCTCGTTAAAGTAGGTCCCTAGGAGATGTGACTGAAACATACAAAATAAAAGAAAATGGTCAGAGAAGAGCGCTTACGAAACAGCGCTGGAACAAGTAAACGTAACTCTTACACAAGTGTTGTTTTATTGCGATAGCAATACTGCGCCAGGTTTCGGCCCGTCGCGTCGTCCCGGGAAGGGCCACGTTTGGCGTTTTGTACTGGAATCAAATCGTTTGCCTTGCTAAATATTTCAACATCACTTATTCTACAATTCCAGTGTCAATCTCCCGTGTGTTTTACCACTTCTCATTTTATAATTATTTCCTTTTTTTTTTTCCTTTCCTCTACTCTCCAATCACATTCTTTTTTATTATTATTACATGAAAGTATACTTCAAATAATTTCTTTGCTACCCAATTTTTGACCGATCCTATGTGCCACATGTTATTTGGACAACAACAATAATGCCCTCGCTCCACATTCGTTTCAGCAGCATTGAACCCTTCTCATTTATATGCGGGCTGGTAGCTTACGCTCTCGCGTCATACTCAAAGGATGAAAGTGTCCCTGTAGCAGGCAAAAGAAGCTTCCGTCGATGCTATCGCAATTCAGCTATGGTTAACCAGAATTAAACTACAACAAATTTTTTCAAACACTCTCAGCCTTTTTATTCGCAACCACGAAGTGAACAGCATCCCCAAAAAGACTGCAGAACATGATGCCGTGATGAAATGTTCATAGAAGCTGCAAAAATCAACAGTTTGAAAGTAAGGGTTGAAATCAACCATCTCTCCTTCTACAGAAGATGTTGCTTTAGGGGTATAAAGCATACATAGTACAGAGCTTTTACTTTTTTTGTGGAACCAAATGGCACTATTTTTTAGTGTCCCAGCTTCGAAGAGTTAGGGCACTTGGTGTGGCGCCCTTGTACTTAACAACAACAACAACAACAACAACAACAACAACAACAACAACAACAACAACAAAAGGCTGGTTCTTCTCAGGTAAGGGGGGTTTGTGTACTAGTACCACCTAGCAGTCTGATTATCTGGTGTAGTACTTGTATTTTAATCCCTTTTGCACGCACTCCAAACGTCTATATGTGCTGCCTTCTGTAACCTATATAGTACAATATATTCATGGTACGAAGTTTCGTCTCACTCACTCGTATTTGTGGCAGCAACAAGGCAAGCCATTTCTGCTTAGCGTATGCCAGTGCCGAGTATAGAGATTTAGTGTAGCGGAGACATACTAGCATAGATGTATAAAGGATTGCACGGATGTCCAATTGTGCATGCGCCGTAGCTACTGCTCGGCTGTGTGGAACGCGCACCATCTGAAGCGCAAGCGAAGCAGTAACTAACGTCTACTTACATCCAAAGCACCCCCAATCAACTGAACTTCCTGATTGCGGAATTCGGGCATCGCTTCTTCTGACAGGTGTTCGGCACAAAGACAGCGCTAAACAGCGTGGACCTGAGAGTGTACGAGCCCAATGTGACGGTGCTCCTGGGACACAATGGCGCTGGCAAGACCACGCTGATGAGCATCCTGACAGGCGAGTGGAGCAGATAGTGTGCCTACCACTGAGTCCAGATGGTTTTGTCGCTGCAAAGCGGATAGCAAGCCTTTCAATTATGTCGCCTACTTTTTCCGCGTGATGGCGCGCACTTCTTCACGTTGTGCAGTACTTGCCACCGGAGAAAACTGATCGATTTCTCACTTCCTGAAATCGGCCAGAAATATAAAATTTTAACGACTGAAGATGTACTAGCAGCGATACCGGTTAGTTGCTTGTCATAACCTGTGAGTACTCGCTAATTGCGCTCCGTCTCAGAATTATTCTCCTAGTTATCTCCTTTCATAGTCTGCGGTTACTACCGGTCCTAAGTAGACACATTCGCCTA
Source organism: Amblyomma maculatum (assembly GCA_023969395.1). Lineage (NCBI taxonomy): Eukaryota > Metazoa > Arthropoda > Arachnida > Ixodida > Ixodidae > Amblyomma > Amblyomma maculatum. The sequence continues at coordinate 707,918 of JAJIZL010018982.1, read as the reverse complement.
CTACTTCCAGTGCTTCGCTGCCTATTGTAAACTGCTGTTCCTTTCCGAGGATGTAACATTACCCTAGTTTTCGCCATACATTACCTTACCTTTATCTTGCGAATAATAATTTTTAGGCCCACCTTTCTGCTTTTCCTGTCTAGGTCATCGTTCTTCGCAATTCGCCCCTGAGTTACTTAGCCGGGTAATGCCATCCGAGAATTGCAGATTACTGAGGGATTCTCTGTCGACCCTTATCTTTAACTGCTCCCATCCCAAGTCTGAATAATTCCTTTAAGCAAGCGGGGAATAGTGCAAGGGAGATCGTGTCTAACACTTTCCTTATTGGAATTTTGTGCCTCTCTTTGCCGGGGACTATGGCTTCACTGGAGCCACACACACACACACACACACACACACACACACACACACACACACACACACACACACACACACACACACACACGT
>JAJIZL010018982.1:693079-707071 GCA_023969395.1 Amblyomma maculatum | reverse complement strand
CACACACACACACACACACACACACACACACATTCTAGCTCTTTCATAAATGACTCATCTTCGCCATGATTTCGCAATGCTGACATGACGACTGGAGTTGCGACTCAGTCTTTCTCGTAATCGATGAATGCTATATATAAGGGATGGTCATATTCCGAGTAATTGTTTCGTATTTGCGGCTTGCAGAACCTGTTCGTGACGTCAGGAGTGTAGCGAACATGCCACGTGATTTAACCGTTTTAATCGAGTTGTAAGGCGGGTGAATGCGCCTTTTTCACAAGGCCGCTCTGCGCATGCGCGACTCTCCTTTGGTTGAAAACAAACCACCAATCCCAGCTGCGCATGCGCAGTTCGCGGCCTCCGCGATCAGCGCAGCTGGAGCGATTTTGGAGGCCATGTGCAGGTAATATTCGTGGCAGGTGTATGCGACAGATGGCGGTAGCTGTCAAGAACACTCATCGTCATTTCGCTGGCGGCTGCGTCTAACAAAGATGCTTTCAAATACTCCCAGAGGGCGCCACCTTTTGTAAAAAAGGCGGTTTAAGCCTGCTCTGAAATGGATAGAGAGAGCTTTTGCCAATATAAACAACACCAAACTAGTACATTTGAACTCTGTGTTAGGATTAGGCAAGTTAATTAGCTGGAAATTTCTCCCTTCCGTCTGGCCTTGCCTTGCAGGCATGCAGGCCCCGACCAGTGGTATGGTCCACGTGTGCGGCCTGGACGCGGTCACGCAGGCGGACGAGGTGCGCAAGAAGGTCAGCTTCTGCCAGCAGCAGGACATATTCTTCCCGGACCTGACATGCATCGAGAACATGCTCTACTTTGGATCGGTAAACAGACCGTTCGCGTGCAACACGTGTTCTGCCATTTGTAAATTCAAACAGTGCACTAAAGCGACAGCATCTTGCATGCAGCAGTGAAATAAATGCACAAATCGTTGTGATATCTGGAGAAGACACCAAAAATCAGAAGGATCGTGGTAAACTTGTTACTCAGCGCAAGTCAAGTTAATGCTCTTCATTCTGACATTACATGCAGTTTACTGCTCCTTTATTGGTGTACGCACTTCATAGGGCTGCGGGTATGGCAAGCCGACGTTCTTAATATCTCTAAGCGAAAGCTTCAGAAGAGCCATGCATTCAACTCCGGCAACCTCCGGCGCTGCATGGTTATACACAAAAAACAATGCACACAGAAGAGAATTAAACCAGGACGTTAACACAGATGATGCGCTCCTGGTTTAATTCTCTTGTGTGTGTACTGTTTTTTGTGTATAACCATGCAGCGCCGGAGGTCGTCGGAGTCGTATAGCCAACTAACCCGCTCGCAAGTACTACTGATCATGCATTCGAGAACTGAATGTTGTTTGACTTACACTGAAGGAAAAAGCATATTGGGAGAGCCATGAATACGAAACTGAGGACGTGCATCTGAAGCCTCTTCCACCTGACAAGTAGAGTCTCCAGCCACCTGTCGAGGTGTAGGGGGGACAAAATGGAGACCTGAAAGTCTCCCGTTTTCTCTTCTATGGAAAAGGCTGGAGCTAAAATAGCCTCGGATATAACAGAAACTTAGATATAACGAAAGGTTTAAAAATAACGAATGCAGCTAAACGTGGTCCACATTACTGCGTAAGCGAAGTCGAGGAGGAATCCGTTCTTGAATTTTTTCCGTATCGGTCAACTTGATATCCTGAGATTTTTTTTGTGAAAGCTTCCGGTGTCGGGTGTGTTGTATATGTCGCGAACAAGATTGAGTTGAGTAAAATTTCACATTAAAGTTCTATCACACACCAATCAATCATCAATCAATAAAACGCCAAATTACCATAATACGATTTTATTTCTCAGCTCGCAATTATTTTCGACACACGGTGCCGACTGCTACTGATACGCCGATGACGAGCTGTGTGAGCTATCGTTTAGTATAGCTAGAAACTAACGTGATCGACATTGATAAAAGAGGGGCATCTCGCGCGGCCTTTATCTTTCCGCCCTAGATCATTACTGCGTGCTAGCTAGCGCTCATTCCCCATTACCATTTGTGCGATCATCACTAATATGTTTTTCTCTTTTTTTTTTACGTCAACTCCGTTCTTTTTTTTTTTAATTTCTGCGTAGTCGGACATGCGTGAGCGATTCTCACATTTCGTGCTGTGATTTTTCATGCTTACCTATTCGTCACATAGCTTCATAAAGTGCGCAAAGCCTTGACTGCCATTTCGGCGCGGTGCAGCTGAAAGGAGTCCCGCCCAAACAGTTGGCCGAATCCATCAAGAGCACGCTGAGCGTCGTGAAGCTGGAAGACAAGGCCTACAGCATGCCTGGCCAACTCTCCGGAGGAATGAAACGGAGGCTGAGCATAGCCATTACTATCGTGTCGAAACCAGATGTGAGTGTCCTTAATGCATAGCAGCCATTGTGAAAAACTTGAGTCTAACGGATTTGCTTCTAACCTGTGTAATGGGGCTACTTTAGAATTTGTGGCAGTTCTCTTGATTGGAAAGGGCACGACCGAAACCGTACTTAAGAATTGCGCATAAAAGTACAGTATAGGCCATTAGGTGTTGTTTAGAAGCAAACACCGTGGGCTCTAAAATTTTTACAAAGGATGTACAGTACCGTCCACTGTTAAAGGGAACGTGCGATAGCATGGCCTACACACTTCGCAAAGCGCTGCCACCGACAACTAGCGTGAATGGACAGCACTGTATGAATGCTGGAGAAGAGCACTCAGCGGTAGTTACTCACCTTGTGCCATTGTTGGTCACCGGCTCTTGCGGGAGAGCATTGCAAAGCGCTGCAGCCACATGGTGTCATTTAGCATAGGACCGTACGGTAAATCGTAAGCATCAGGAAAGGCATCTCGCAATGACGCAGGTTTAAACCAAATAGCTTCTTAAACGTAACTTGAGGGAAATCTGGCGACTCTGCACTTCATCCACCTCAGAGAAGCGCAGGAATTCGAGGAAGGGAATATTTAGCAATTCACGAGGCTTTTGGCGGGCATATAGCCAAGACAGCCGATTTCGTCTCGGGCCAACCTCAAAGAGAAACTGAATTTTCATACGAACATAACGCCAGACTTTAACTTGGTCATAAAATTATTATATAAGCAAAAAAAGAAAACAAAGCTTTAAGCCCAGTTTTCAGAACGTAACCTCCGTTGAACTTGGCCACACAACAGCCTGACGGCTGCGCCGATGCATTGACGCACACGGCCCGGCGCATACCTCATCTATGGCGAAAGTGAATAACCAATGCCGACTAAACAGTTGTTAAACTACCCGCCTAATGACATGGTATATGGTAGAGCCTTCGAGCGAGCGCTGTAGTTGCGCCTCTTCGCAGCGGTTCACGTGCAGGGATGTCACTTACCGGGCCAGCGGCTCAACGTCCAACGCACAAGTGAATGACCTTAGAAGTTGCAGTGCGAAACGTTGAGCTGTAATAATTTAATATACTGGAGAGATGATCATCGCAGCGCCACTGCCTACTGCGAGGCTGAATCCGCTTTCAGCCCAACACTAAGTCAAGACAACTATACGAAACATCATCGCGGTGAACGAATGCTCTGTAAGAAGCTCGTGTATACAATGGTGTCGCTTGTCGCTCCAGGTAGCACTGAGGAACTGAACGTGTTGAAGGAAGCATAACACAAATTTCTTATTTTTTCTAAAGAACATAGGCTTTTCACTTGCTGGAAGCCGAAAAATGCGATTTTCCCCAGTATACATAGACGAAATATTAAAGGGGCACTACCCTCCCCCCCCCCCACCCTCCTCCTTTTTTCTTGTTCGAAAAATATTCGTTGTGAAGATTTCATTCGTAAAATTTGTAGTACACCTGTTCATATTTCTGAGCACTTAAACAATACCTTGACAATAAAGTCAGCTTACTCCGCTTGCCTCTACACTCCAAGTGAAAGCCAAACAAATGCTAACTACGGCATTTAATCTTCTAGGCGAACTGCCACATGCATGCAGTCGATTTCTTTGACGAATAGCCTCCTATAGATGCAACGTTTGAGAATAAGGGGCCGATAGCTGTGCGAGTATAATTAGAGGTCAAGCCAAGGGCAGTTGCAGTTAATTCGGTCAAGGTTGCACTGTAACTCTGCTTGTGCGTTACTTAAATTAGGCATAGCCGATATTGCGCTAAGTCATGTAGGTTTCTGCTCTTACACCCTCGTGACCTCCGTGGGTTCCTATTGGCCAGCTGCACCGTACTAAGCACAGGTAGCGAACCACCACGGTGTCACACTGACTATATGGGTTTTGGCTGCCGATTCCAAGGTAACGGGATGAAATCCAGATCGCGGTAGCCGTATTTTCATAGAGAAGAAATTCAAACGCGTCGGAGTACCAGCTGTGTGACATACACTACAACACTAGAAAAAAATTGGGAAACAGGAAGTGAGGCTCACCAGGTAGAACATGCAGCTCGAGAAATGGGGTGTGGTGGTAACCATGTTTCACATTCCATCACGCCTTCATCACCAGCTCAACAGGTGTGTACAAAATAGCTATTTCATGTGCCAGCTCTATGTCAAATAAACTGGACGTAGCCTAAGTGAACAGCTCCTAGAATAGAGTAGAAGGAGGCACTGTTCCCTGCAGGCTTTAGGTTTCTTCAAATTATTGTCCGAAACACGATTTCAATATTTCGCTTCTAGAGACCGTAATCCTGGCATGGGTAAAATAAAAATAAAAACGTCAGGTCAACGAGGCTTTCCGAATGATTTGAAGGAAGATGACACTACGTTTAGCCTCCCCCCCCCCCTCCCCCCCTCCTCGGTCGCATTCACCTGGAAAGATTTTGATAAGCTGCCTAAAGATGAAACAAAAAAAAAATGCATGAATGCAAGCTACGCGTGTATAATAGTTCGGCAGGTTAGGCAAGGTAGTTGCACTTATACCTGGAAATTCTCAGCCTAACTTCACAAACACCTATTTGACATTCGTCATCGTACTCGTTTTTTGTTTCATTTAGACATTTTACTATCAGCTCACTGCACTTCCATGCTAGTCCTGTTTCCCTTTTGCTTCCGATTATTAAGCTTGTGCCACGTATTATTTCTCTTTTTCCAGTGCAATGGATTAAAACCCCACTGATTGTGCTTCGCGTTGTTTTTCATAACCCTGTCTTCGTCAATCTAAGCAGCGCACGTCTTCCATACGATCATGTTCCAACTAACCCATTCTCAAGCACTTCTTGATCAATCAGTGCCCGCCACGTCATCTGCCAACTACCATATGTGCAGAGAAGCATGACCATTATTTTTCGCCCACAACATTGACGCCGGATTTTCTGTAAATCGAGTCTTTTAACGCTGTCACGCTATCAAAGATACCTTAGCGCTATCCGTCACCGTGGCCATCTATCGTGCGCCGCCAGTTCTCACGAGCTGATTGGTCTCTGCGCTGCTGGCCTGCGCGCCGTTGGCCAGCGTGTGGCGCCACCTGGCACAGTCAAGGCGATATGGGCATGCGCAGTAGAACGCGCGGTGACCGATTCCACTAACGGATCCACTGGCATTAATGTAATTAATGTGACGCGAGTGTGAATGCGTCCGTTTATGGTTGTCTTTCAACCAGAGGTTCTATTATGTCACGTAATACCGTACACCATGGTGTCCTAGCCTGAAGGAGTTTAATCTACCGTTGATTCATATTACAGTCAACAAATATAACACGTTAATATAGGAAGCGCGACATTTATCTGCGTTGAAAGCGGGTGCGAGCTGGAATTAATCGTGAAGAGCAATGAGAGAGCGCATGTTTGAATCGCTTACGTGCGCCGTCTGCGACAGATCTTGATACTGGACGAACCGACAACGGGCTTGGACCCCGAGACGCGCAGAACCATCTGGGACGTCATGCAGAACGTAGCAAAGGAAAGAACCGTGCTGCTCTCCTCCCACGACATGGACGAGGCAGATTCCATCGGAGACCACATCATCATCATGTCTTCTGGAACAGTCGTCTGCAGCGGATCCGCGGCGTTCCTCAAGAAAGCTTGTGGTAAGTGAAGAGTCCAATCAAAAGCCATTCACAGTCAATTGCAAAAATAAGAACATTCATTGGTCAATCTCAAGCTACGGCTTCTGCACAATCATTGTTCGTAGGTTCCACGGCAGACGGCAACAGTAGTCGGCAACAGTAGTTTCATACGGGAGATTAGTTGAGTGTTCGGAAGCGGCGCTGTACAGGATAGTCTTCCGTTCTTAACTGAAGACGATCGCATTCTTCTAAGCGTCATTGCGTCCTACGTGGTTGACTATCGAAGCAACATGATGCAGGCACATAGGCACCTGGAAATGGGGCTTCGCATGCTTGCCGCTTAGCTTCAATGAGCGGCTGGTTCTGATTCTGATAAACTACCCGCCCCGAGTCCTTGCCATCTGTCATCCTTGCAGGTGGTAAAATGCATACGCTCTCAGTGGTATAATTATTATGATATTATTGTCTGGTCACTAGGCCCTTTGTATCGGGTGGACACATGGTTGGTGTCCCAGCCGAAAAAAAAAGGTTGAAAGAAAGAAACAATAAAAAAACAATCCACCCGCGCACCCCCACACACACGACCAAGTCCTTTGAGAAACGTCACCCAGCGAGAAACAGCAGAAATATTGGCAAAATGAATAAGAGCACAATTAAATCCCACCGTTTCCGTTGATTCTATGGCGCAATATATTAGCGCTACAGATTTGAACATCGAAATAAATAGGTTCAACTTCACTTTTTAATACTTTTGTACTTTTGTTTTTAATTCACAACCAACTAATACAGTATCAACATATTCTCTGTGGATGTGTTTCTCTCTAGGTTGCGTTATGTGGTGTTTTTTAGCCTAAATAGCCGTAAAACCAGTCGCGAACGCAATCGGTTCTCGGGGTTCACGCTCGCACAATACAACAACGTTCACCGTAATCTTGTCCCTCTTTCGTGGGTATGTCTTACTATTAGGTTGCGTTCAGAAACGCTTCTGGGTTGAAATTGCATTGTAACTCGCTGACAGAAAACCAGTGAGGATAAAGGAGTTGCGGGACCCTACAGCTCAGATATCGGAAATACACTTGTAAAATAGGGAGGGGAAATCGCCCCTCAATGTGCAGAGGAAGGGAAAAAAAGGACGGAATGTGGCTACTGTGGGGGAACGGTGGAGGTTATGATGCGGATGGAAAAAAAGTACAAGCTGATGGTGGTTGGTAAGAAAAAACTCGGCCGGTGCCTACTGTGGAAGACGCAGGTTCAAGCAGCCAATCAGCTTTCGCATTACAATGCGCTCAGCCGGTAGCTGCCTTAGCGCTGCAATTTTTATATCAGTCCGGTAAAATAATGCAGCTGACTTTCATATTTTTTTCTTAAATTTCACTAGGGCCGTCACTAAACCTTGCGACTCTGAGGAGCTAACAACTACAACTACTGCAAGAAACACCCATTTACTAAGTATCTCTAATGTGCGATATATATGTACGGACGCGACAGTCGTCCCAGTACGCACCATGCACGTAAACAACAATGACCTCATGAGTAACTTTGTGCATCGTTATTGTCGCAAAAACAGTGCATACACTTAGCGAGCGTTGTGACAATGGTCGATTGAGGTAAGCCATTGCAGAAACTTGTAGACGCAAGTACGGAGAACTAGAATAAATAGGCGACGCAGCGGGCGATGTCCGCGCGTCTCCAGCGGCGCCGCCTTTTGCGCCTGTTTTCAAGGGAGTGCGATTGCAGCGCCGCCAGGAACGGGCCGATTGCCAGTGCGTTCCAGCGGCCGCGTCCTTTTTTCGCAGCAGCAAACCAAGCTCATCCATTTAGTTTGCGGATGAACTAATGGACGTCATAGGGACACGTACGATAGTGGGCGACGACAGTGCCGCTGCTTCCTTTGGCAATAGAATGAAGCGCACAATGGACAATATGCGCGCACACTGTAGGTACTTGTGAGGTCGAGTGCCCCTCTCTGAAAGCAGGCCCCCAAGTTACAGTGTTGCGATGACTGAAAACACGAGGTAAGCGCTGTGAGTCTGAACAACAATTAGAGGACTATGCTTCGAGGAGGCTGATCCCCCCGCACCCCCCCCCCCTTCCCGAAAAAAAGTTTGAGCACAACGCTGAGTGTACTAAAGTCTGGTGCCCTTATCGGTGCCCAAATTTTGCCTGAACTCAAGGGACAAAAGCGCCGCTATTTCTTCTTGCAAGCTAGCCGAGTGGTGCGGAAGAGATAAATCTATATGGCATTCGGAAAGTTTTTATGGAGGTTGCTATTTATGAAACTAGTGGAAAACTTAAAATCGCTCTTGCACATGGGTTCGACATAATGATCACGGCGTCATGCACACGTCCACACTCATTCCGACCTTTATGGATGCGCTATCTGCTAGCACCGTCCATGTAAAGTTTATTGCTCTATATGTGCTTTGGCTGGCCTGAGGGTAAAGAGATAACAGGGCTTAGCTGCCTCGAACGTGGCTAGCTATGGCAGGAGGAGAGTCACGATGGCCTCGGTACAGGAGTGGGAGGGTTTGTTATCTTCTCGTGCGCTTCCAATGAGGCAGATATATTTTCGCAGGCTGTGGTGCTAGAGTTCCAGATGTCACTAAAGGAAATGAATGGCACCTCTTAATCGTGCGAAATACCGATGAGAAAATATGCGAAGTTAATAGCATTGTCACTCGTACTGGGACAATTTCTTCATCAATCAGCGAATAAAAGGGGCAGACTGAGACAAATGCTTAGTGGCAACAGTAAAATGGCGCAGAAGCTCAGTGTGGAACAAAGGCCAGTCGGTAGAGGTCGCTAAACAGCAACACAGATAGCAGCAGGACGATTTTTACTGCGCTAGTGTTTACCATGCATCGATACCAGTTTCAGCAATTTTCTTCTGATCGAAGGTATTTGCAGTACAATGGACTCTTCTCCTAGTCTTAACGCAATTGCAATATTTGAAATGTTAGACAACGGTTGAATACTGAACATATTGATAGAAACCGCCTAATTAGATTACAATATGTATCATAATTTTGCTTCTAAAAGTGTCCTCCGCCCAAAAGAAGTTATTAGGACTATGGAAAATGAAAAGTGTGCATTTTCTGAAAATAAACATGGAAAAACTGTTAGCCTGCCGAGGAAGGGTCTGCAAATTTATTAATTGCTGTAGTGCAGTTAAACATTAGACGAAAAATTACCTGAGATAAACTGTTTCCCAGAATCTGCCCAGAATGCCTGGGTATATGTTCAGGATCAGCATTCATCGTGTCTGTTTTCGTGAAGCCAGCGGTTGTCCTGTACTTCCATATGTTTATTAACGCGGACGATTGGAAAAATTGGTGAATAACCATCAAGAAACGGCGACCGATGGAAGTTAATTTCCTGTCGCAAAATCAACAATAACAAAACTTGAACAGTTAGGGCTCGTTCTGTTTCTTTTGAGTACCACTACATGTCTCACCGGAGAAAAAAAAAAACTGTTGCCAGCAATAAAAGTCACCCATTGACTGAAGAGAGAGATATGCACCAGTGGAGACGTGACAACTGTAAGTTTTGATGCATCCTCACTGTTTGTGGGTTTCTACCTCCAGACACCTTCGGAAAAACATCCGACCACGAGATAGGTGACCCTAATAGATACCCCTGTATGCAGTCAGACATGTAGGAGTCCACAAACACAGCCATGAGGTTATGACACACAACACAATAAAAAGGCATCGGCAACTTCTAATCCTGTCGCACAACATATAATGCAAGTTTATGTCCCTGTTAATTTTGTCCCTCACTTTCTTGCTGCGCTACTTTCGCAATTTACCTGCCTCACAAGCTGCAATAGTTACTCTATCAATAAAAATTGTCTTGCCTATTGCTACGTTAAAAACAAATCGGGGGATATGCCTAATAATAGGATGCAACAGCATAACTGCCTGCCGTTCGCGTCGCCTTCCTGATCCTTCTCGTACATGCATTTCGCTACTCGCACACTCACTAGTCCTTGAACGTGTGTCTTTGTTGTCTAGACGCACTCACTAGACATAGATACGAAGCCCCGCTTTAACCGTGCCGTACTAGCGTGTCTGCGTCCTCACTGGAAATCAAATCGCACCCTTAAAGGTGCATTTCTGTGTCTATAACTCACACCCTATGTAAGGTGTGCATTGAATACTAATGCACCCTTTTAACGGGTGCGGTGCTGCTTTCTGCACCGAAATAAAAGGGTATTGGTACTTCAGTACACCCCTTCCGGAGGGTGTGAAATATGACACAAAGAGCGCTTTTAAGGGTGTGATTTGGTTTAGAGTGTACGAGTAACGTGTCTGGCTCATGATCCAAGGGTCGATCCCCATCTCCCAAGAAAGCATCCCGAAACGGCAGCACCTGCGACGTCACCTGGTCTCGTGACGTCATGCAACCCGAGGCCCAATAAGTACCCGGCCATGTCTCCTGCCAACTACTCCTTGCCACAGTCATGGCCATGAATTTTCGCTCACTACGCGGCGACGTCGTATCTTCCTTAAAGCGCATTCTTAACGTTAACGCTATCACGTTAGAAGTCCTTTAAACCTTGGGTAGAGCGTTGATATTGCAGCGTGGTCAAAATATTTTCCGCTTTTGATTGCAGGCGTGGGTTACAAACTGACGATGGTCAAGGTTCCAAACGTATTCAACTTGAATGGAGTACACGCCTTGGTCAAACAAACTGCTCCCATGGCGGAAGTGGATGAAGACAAGCAAGAAGAAGCAGTCATTTCTCTGCACACGCTGGATCATAAGCAGTTCCCGCCCATGTTCCAGGCACTGGAGAGCTCGGCCGGCAGTCTGGGAATCGCTAAGATGGGCGTCACCGTAGCATCAATGAAGGACGTGTACCTCAAGTGAGTTGAGGACGTGCTTAGTGAGATCGCATGTCGTTCAAGTGAACAGATGTCTGCATCGATCCCGGTTCTTCTGATTACATACCCAGAGAAAATGAGCGGAGAGGCAATAGAGAGATTTAGCATACCGGGATCCGCAATCCACCACCGTGACCCTCTACCGCTCATGGGCGGGGCGTACAAGCTGATTGGTTCCAATGCGGCAGGTCTGTGTGCCGACATCCAGTATGTGGCGCCATCTATCGGCATCAAATTGATCTGGGCATGCGCAGTGGAACGCGCGGTGGCGGATCTCGGTAGCGGATCGCGGATCACGGTGTGCTAAATCTCTCTAATGACTATTAGTCAACATGTACTGCCAAAAGAGCTCGTGTGCTTTGAAATCACGGCTGAGCGTCAGCTTTTACACGCCTGGGCTGACCTAATTTCTGGGAGAAACATGTGAGTCGGAGATTTGTAATTAGAGATTAATTGCGCATTACCATCTGTCCAACATCAACCGTACGGCTCCAAATGAAAGACATACAGCCCTCACACGAACTCTGTAGTTGAAAAATTTTTCCATCTTCGGGCTTTCAACCGCGGGACTGTGGGAACTGACCGGGGCAAATACCTCTACCAACTGAGCTAACCGGGATAGCCAGCATATAATATTGCCGAGCAAGTGTGAAACATTCAACAATTCGAAGTAAGAAATGCGTTGGTTCTGTGGGTAGGAGAATTTATTCGAAAGGCGCAGTAGATTTGTAATAAAGAAGCAATTAAATAATGGCTATAATGCTGCATAAATCTCATGTCGTGAACTAGGCAGTAAACTGAGATTCTGGGCCCTTATCTTATTAACGCCATTTCGTTCAACAACCCAATTTGCCGAAAATCCGACGTATTGTGAGCGAAAAATTTCGGGCAAGGTACAGGCAGGTGGCAGGACGGAGCACATGATTTGTGGGTGGCTTGTGTGACGTCAGAATATTACATGACATGACAGGAGCTGCCAACTTGAGCTGTTTTGAGATGCGAGATTGAGCTTGTAGTCGAACCAACCGGCCCCTGCTTATACACTCTAATCAAAATTCCCCCTTAAATGTGCATTTACGTGGCTATAACTCATAGTCTCCAGCAAGGGTTCATGAGGTTCTGATGCACCTTTCTGTAGGGTGCACCGATGCATGCTGCACCCATTAAAATGTAATGTAGCTTTTCTGTAGGTTGGGTTGAAAAGGGCGCGACTTTCTTTACTGCGTAGGCAATGTAGGCATGTTGGTACGACGTCTGATAGCTTACGTCTGAATGCTAATGAGCGCCCTGTCGAAAAAAACTACAGAACTCCGTCAAAAATACGACAAAACATCCTGTAGTTCTGTCGTAATCATCAGCTTTTTCTGTAGTTCTGTAGTACTTTTCTGTAGTTGTATAGTTTTTCTGTAGTATATTTCTATTGTCTGTATTTCTGTAGCACTTTTCTGTTGTATCTACAAAAATTTCTGACGTTACAACAGAATGTTTTGTTGTCACAACAGGTTTCCCGTCAAAAATCCCACAGAAATTTTGTCGTAACATCAGAAAATTTTCTGTAATTTTTTCCGACTGGGCGTGTGAAATAATAACGGCACAGTTTAAAAAACTAGTCATTAAACGACAAATTTATTGTGCGCGAGCTAGGACCCGGCGAGCAGGAGCCATAAATTAACAAGTCGTACCCTTAAGACGGAGCATGACCCCACACATTTTATTTCCGTGTTTAGAATAAACCTGGACTGGGCACCGGGAGGAAAACAACGTGAGCAAGCCGTGAATGGTAAGTCACCTCAACGGGCACGCAACGGAACGACGTGAAAACTACTGCCGCAAACCATTCCAATCTTTATTTGTTTTTGTGTGTTTTTTTTTTTTTTGATAGCCGCCGGCACGCGTTATCACTCTTATTCTGACGCGTGAATCAATTCTGTATTCTTTGTTCATGCATGTTGTCGCGAGACGCAGCTTTATCCGTTTATTTGTCGCGCAAGACGCACCGAGATACGTGTCGAATATTCCGGCCACTCGCGTGTATTTCTGCAATGTTCCAGGTTATGCTAGTCACCGTTTGCGGCTTTATCTAGATGCTTCTTCGAAACATTTAAACTGAACGTTGACGGGAACAATGGGCATTCTTAGTTCGAAGACCGACGAGCACATCTGCAGTTATCGTCACCGTCGATTCGCTTATTTCTTTTGCGGGCGCAAATCTGCCCAATACAGAGTTTCGTTCAAGTGTAACGCCAGTGTCTTAGTTCGTGACTTCTGGGTTTGTCACCATTACATGTCACTATTGACAACATTGGCCATGTAACACAAGAAGTCTTTCCAGCCCTCTTTGCCCCTACAAGACAAAGCTATTCTGATGGCACTGCTACTGGGGATATGTGTTTTCTGGCCAGTAGCACCACCAGAGTGAACCGCTGATGTTTAGCTCTTTAATTAGTGAGTCTTGATCCACATTGTGCTTGTGTGACGACTGACCCCTTGTTCAGGTTGATTGCCACTCTTCCAAGAATAGCTTTAGAACACTAAGAAACGTCGTCGCACGGTCACTGATACCGCATCTCACAGTCAAGAGACCGTGTTGGGCCGCTGTGAAGCCCTTATAAAGCGTTGCACTCACCACCAGAAAGAGGGTGTTGAGTGCCAGCCGCGTCCATACATGATACACACTCGCCCGCACTAGAAGCAACTCCAAGTGCGCCTTTTCCAAGAAAGCCGGATTGCGTTTGTTCCTAACATCAACCTAGAAATGAAAACATCCGAACATTACCTATTATCACGTGCGCGTACGTCACTGCTGTAGGAGGGCCTTCATGGTAGTATTCAATGAGGAGGACTCAGCTGGAGTAATCCTGCACGTGCAGCGGCCGCTCAACCGACGTGCTGAGGTTCTGAGTGTAGTTCGAAACAGTTCCATAAAACCGGGCGTTTTCTTTGAGCTTTTTACATATTTCTGTTTTAAATCCACGAGGGAGGCGTCGGCGCACTCTTTGCGAGTCGGTTGTGCAGAAATGCGCACATGATGTACAGGGTCGATCACACTTAGCGGGAACACACACACACACACACACACACACACACACACACACACACACA
>JAJIZL010018982.1:620255-692679 GCA_023969395.1 Amblyomma maculatum | reverse complement strand
ACACACACACACACACACACACACACACACACACACACACACACACCTGCAGAGCGCCACTGCGTCTGACCCGGGCCACGAATTAGTGCACAGTGATGCAAGAGAGGAGGCACCTCGAGGTCGTGCTTCGTGTCGTTTGCCACTCGGCATCAGTTTTCTATGGGTAAGGGCGTTAAGAGTGACTGACGTTGTACTTGAAAATCCACAATTATGGGACATCTTTTTATTGTGAGATATTATAAGATGCTGTATGTAAATGTTGAAGGTAACCTCATAAGCTCCCGATGCGTGGCTGAAACTTGCGTTTAAAGTTCTTCCTGAGCTCTTCGGCGGTTAGGTAACATTGCTACAAAAAACGATGGGCTGTGTTTTTCAAAATAATTGTCAGCCAACTATAGAGCACTGTAAGATACTTATTATTAACACATGAATGGAAATTATATAAGCTTGCAACGTCTGATAAGATTTTGCTTTTCAAGTTTTTTCTGCGCTAACAAGAAAAGCCAGGCTCCCATAGAAAACCAATGCAGAGCATTTTTGAAAATTTGTAGCAAAATCTAATTGTCTGTCGGGGGAAAATCAGCGCATATATTGTTGGTTATCGTGCGTTGAAAATTTACGTACGAGAACTCTTTCCTTGAAAAAAAAAATCGAAAATTTCTAAGCATGTGTAGAGCTCAATTTTTTTCACAGATGACTACTATATAAACGAAAAATTAACTAAATTTTAAAATAGTGATTTTATTATTAGTAGCACCACAATATGTTTGGATACCGAAGACAGTAGACATAGAAAGTAACCTTAATTTGTATATTTTAAAAGTCGACAATGGGTCTCAAGAGACCACTCTTCAAAAATAAAAAAAAGAACTTTTTTGTAATCTAGTTAACTTAGAATCCCCACGTTACCCGTTTGTAAACTTATGTTACTGACGTTTACAATGCTGCGAACAGAGCGTTGGCCGGGTCTGTTATCCGCACAAGAAGTTAACGTGGTTTAAACGACAATATGACGTGCATTGACCTCATTTCAAGAATGTGAAATGCGAGGAAGCGGACTCCGTTAACGATCTTGCAAACGCAG
This sequence comes from Amblyomma maculatum, assembly GCA_023969395.1. Lineage (NCBI taxonomy): Eukaryota > Metazoa > Arthropoda > Arachnida > Ixodida > Ixodidae > Amblyomma > Amblyomma maculatum. The sequence continues at coordinate 691,595 of JAJIZL010018982.1, read as the reverse complement.
ATCTTTGACACTCGGTATTTGGAACGACAATGCCAAATTAAGAAAATATACAACCCTGGCTAGACTTCAGTGCTGACAGGCCTTTAACTTCGCCGCATACGTCCATGAATACGTCCGCATACGTTTGCCGCATACGTCCATAAACCATGAATAAAAAGACATGTCTATTAACTGACTCTCAGTGACAGCACCGTCGCGGTTGCACAATGGTTATGGTGCCTAATTACTGTGCCGGAGTACCGGTGTTCGAACCCGACCGCCGGCACCAGCGTTTAGATGGGGATGAAACGGAAAGGCATCCGCGTGCTGTGCGACCTAAGTGCATGGTAATATCCCCACGTGTTCATCATTACTCCGTGGCGCTGCTCCTCTTCCTCTCTTCATTCTTTCACTCCCACTTTTCTCCCTTCCCTTACGGCGCGGCTCAGGTGTCGAAAAGTGTGATAGATACTGTGCCTTTCCTTTGCTGTAAACCCATTGGGTCTGAGCGAGATTGCTTGAAGTTCAGTGGTCACATAAATATGGTTCGCACCGTGACTATCAGACTAATTATATACGATTCACATGTACAGTCCGCTAAGACTATCTGAATTGCTTTCAAGATTAAAATCTGCAAAAGTTGATAAAACGTTAGCCGTTGTAGATAGCCCACGAAGAGCCAAACGGAGCTGCATTCCAAGCAAGTCCGAGAAATGAAACCACATTCCCCTCTCCACTAGTAATAACATAGGGCAAATTGACCCTGGGCTATGAGATGCGTACAGGGGTGTAAGGCAGGGGCGCCCTGGTCCAGTCGGGATCATGCACGCTATAAAGGTAACCGTGCTCCTACGCACATCTCGCCCCTCGAATGGGGGCGATAGTAGAAGCATGATTAACTATTACAGTGTTCTGGGGCGAAATGCGTGTAGGAGCACAATTACCTACTAATGTGAGTATGATATATGATTGGGACAGAGCGCCCCTACCTTTCGCCGGGCTACAAAAAGTTTCTGAGACGGGCCAGATTATGCCACCTTCGGGGCCGTGAACCAGACGAGTGATGGTGACACCGATGTCATATACGCGCAGAAATGGAAAATTTTTGCTGCGATCTTTCTCTTATGCGCTCAAGTACCGATTCAACACTCAATTACACGTTTGTTTTCGGTAAATGTCCACCAATTCGGGGTGGTTCCACCTCATTCCATGGCCTCGTTTGCCGTAGAGAGTGACATCGCCAACGTGTGCCAGCCGATCGTCAAGACACCGAGCTCTTGGCGCTGCTTTTATGCCCTGTGGGTCAAGCGGCTGCTCTACCTGGCGAGAAGCTGGGGATTCCTGCTGTCCGTCTTCGTGCTGCCTTTGCTGCTGCTCCTCCTCGTGATGGCCATTGCGCCGATACCGTCCACGAAGGACAAGGACAATGTGCCCGTGGGAACAACGCTGCCCATCGAGTTGAGCTTGGCTGCCCACTACCCTGACAGCACCGTCTTCGTCGAGCAGGGACCAGGTCAGGACAGCGTCAGCGCCGCCCTTCGAGTGCTGGTCGAGTCGCAAGGCTGCAGCGCCCGCTTCGCTACTAACGTCACCACAGATCTGCGCCAAGAATACATACTCGACTTCGGCCACTATATGAGCACCTACCCCATGGCGGTCGCTTTTGAGTCCAACGTGTGAGTCACTCTGGCTTGTAGTGAATTGTGCTTTCGAGATTTCCTGGCTCCGTATTCCGAGTCTACGGCGTTTTCAAAAGTGTTGTAATCTGCCCGACCTCGAGTACTTACTTTCAGTTCCGGCGTTTCAACCAATCAGATGATTCCAGGTCAGGGAGATAGCACTTCTGAAAAAGACGCAAACTCGAAGTAAGGACCCTGCAGTGTGTGGAGAGATAATACAGCGGTATTCAATGGCATCTGCCTGGGCGTAGTCTTACGGTAACAAAGCAAATTTTTAGAGCTTTTCGAAAATATCGCAAATGAAGGAAAAGAATCCTTGACCCTGTATCCGCCCAACATCTGTGCAGAACCTTTCAATTAGCTTCAGAGTACAGGCTTGAAGATTTAACGTGACATATAGCTAAAGGCTGTACATATAGGCTGTACGCGACATATAGCATCTTACCTGTACTAACCTATGGGGCTGAAACGTGGAGGCTAACCAAGAGAGTTCTACTTAAGTTGAGGACAACCCAGAGGGCTATGGAACGAAAAATGGTAGGGGTAACATTAAGAGATAGGAAGCGTGCAGAGTGGGTCAGAGAAATAACTCATGTTACTGACATTCTAGTGGAAATTAAGAAGAAATGGGCATGGGCAGGATATGTAGTGCGAAGAGAGGATAACCGATGGTCGCATAGGGTAACAAACTGGATTCCAAGGGAAGGAAAGCGTAGCAGAGGGCGGCAGAAAGTTAGGTGGGCGGATGAGGTTAAGAAGTTCGCAGGAGTCAAGTGGATGCAGCTAGCACAGAACCGGGTTAATTGGAGAAATATGGGAGAGGCCTTCACCCTGCAATGGGTAGGCTGATGCTGCTGCTGCTGATGATGATAGCTAAAGGCTCCTACAGATACCCGACGTCGGTGTTTTGTGCGAAATATCACGGGTATGCCTTTAGCAGGCCATATACTTGGCAAGAAGCACGGCCTGGCACTGATTGATCAGCGAGTTCTGTGACGTCACGAGACCATATGAAATGGCCGTGTTCATACGTCGTGCCAACTCGGGTTTACCTTTGATACAGGCGGGTGACTATTAGTCGTGGAACCCATACTTTCAAGAACCTTGGAAACCGAGTTAGACTAGCTGGTTCTAGGCCCCGCAGGCACTTAGTACGGCTTGGTTAAAGCATAAGTACGCCTAAGTACGCTGAAAGCAGGCGCTCAATATACACAGGTGGTGTTTATTTTACGCCGCCATAATAACGTATGCATGGCACATTTGACTTACAAAACACGATTTAATACTTTTATTGTTTCTATTCATCTTGCACTGCTTTGTAGAGGCCCAGTATTCTCTTCAAGCCCTGGTGTAAAATGTCATCACTAAATGTATGAAATGCTATACCGGACACAACATACGTATATTTGTGTCATGAAATTAGCAATGGCAGAATACTTTTGATGGCTGCACGAAGCGTTCTGAAGTTACCAATTAGAATAATTAAAAACCTCGGTTAAAATGCTGGTAGCTGTACATGCTAGCATGTTTTTCAGTGAAAATCAGTTTCCGCTACGCAACACAGGTATTCCCTAGAAGGTAGCGCACTTGAGGAAATGCTACTCTCTTTTTACTCCCCTGTGAGCTTATTCGTGCTCAGAGTGTAGAGATCTCTCGTTTTATGTAAATTTGACGAAACCTTGTGTAGAATTTTGTGTTTCGTATAAAGCAACCTGAACCATTTGTAACCTGGCATTGTTGATGGCCAAATGTACATGATCTGCAGATGTCGATTCGCATGCTTCCGTAACCAATCGACCGTGCACGCGTAGAACAGAGAACTTGGACTGCATGAACCAAAGTGGGGAGAAAATCGTTTCCTAAATAATGGAACACATAGCTTCATGTGTAACAGAGAGAAACTTAAGGGCTCGTCTTGATTGCTATAAATGGACTGGGCAGTGGTAAGACGCCCGACTACTGTGCCGGAGTTCCCGGGTTCGAACTCGACCTCGGCGGCTGCGTTTCGATGGAGGCGAAACGAAGTGGCGTCCGTGTGCTGTGCGATGTCGGCGCACGTTAAAGATCCCTAGGTGGTCGAAATTGCTCTGCAGCCCTCCACTACGGCTCCTCTTTCTCTCTTTCCACTTTCATTCACACCTTCCTCCCTTCCCTTACGGCGCGGTTTACCGTGTGCGGTTTTTAAGCAACACCGATTATTTCCGACACACCGTGCCGACAACTACAACGATTACCATGACGCCGATGGATTTTCGGCGGAAACCATCTGTTTCTCTGCATGTCGCTATTACTCCCCAGTTGGGGCTGGGACAGGAGGGTCACCGCCGCTTGCGGCGGGGGCCAGCCTGCCAGAGAATTTTTATCTGTTGTAGGCCGTCATTGCACCCGCCACCGTTTCGGTGGTGGACGACGGCTGTTGTTGCGGCGCGCGTCTTTATTTCCCTCTTCCTTTTCTTTCTTCTCTCTTTTGTCTTCTGTCTGCACGAGGCAGCGAAGGTGGCTCAGCTACAGAGCCAGTAGCAGGCCCGTGCATTTTCTTTTCCTTCTTCCTACAGCGACAACAACAACAACGCTATTGCATGTCCGTCTTCGCAGGGTGCGGGTGATATCGAACCCGACGCTTCCCTTAACGCTACCGCTGGCGATCAACCTCGTTGATTCGGCCGAGCTACGATCGAGCACGGCCCAGCCTCTGGCGCGCATCGATGCCACCATCGCGTATATTATACTTCCGAGGTGGAAAAGCATTTTCGAGGACATTTTCTTGCACATGGTGGTCATGGTGTACTGGCCCGCGCTGCCGGCACTCTCGTACACACTGGCATTCGCGGGCTTCGCCGCCTTCCCAGTCGCTGAGCGTCTGGACGGCGCCCGGGACGTTCAGCTGATGACTGGGATCTCGGGAGCCTTCTTCATCGCCTCGCACGCCCTCTTCGACCTTGTGCACTACGTCATTGTCATGGGCCTTTGGTGCCTGCTGCATTTCTATTTCTCGGACTACGGGCTCGGGACGGCTGGTAAGTCAGCTGTTTGCGCCTCTGTACGCAGTGTTTCCTTTGGCTTCGAAACGGAACGGCCAACAAATTTGATCACTGTGTTGTTTTATTTCTCTATTTTTACTTATTTCGAGCGTCTCTTTTTTAACGCGTATTTATTTCTGCTAAGAATTGATATGACCTTGCGAAAAAACGAGGGGCTCTAAGGAAGTGAACTGCTCTCCTCTTCGTGGAGGCTTCGCGCCTTAGTTGGGGGTTAATATAGGGAGCGAAAATAACAAACAGTATCCACAACAGGAAATAGCCAAACACGAAGAAATGCATGCAAATATTTAAATATGACACAAAATACGGAACGTTCTAGAGCGGAAGCTCTGCTATTCGGGCTGTAACTCCAGAGTTCGCTGGATGTCAGCGAATGACCTTCAAGGCCTTGCAAGGTCAAATTAGGACTTAGTATTTTTTTGGTGGTGATTTAGCCTGGTCACGTGTATTGTTTTCGCATTAAAGGAAAGCATCGAGTGGCTTTCAACCGGTCAGGTTAAATCCCGGGTTCTCCGGTTCAGTAGCCGAGCGTCTTAACCATTTGTGGTTAAAATGTGGTTAACCATGGAGTCATCGAAATAGGCGATTTCGCTTGTATAACAATGTTTAAGTAGGGTTAGACCTCCGCCCTTTCTATGCCGCTCCGTACGCGTTCATTCGTCCATCGCTCGTCCATAATTACGATTATTTTATGATGCATGTGAAACTGCTCGTTTAGGACCAGGGGCGGTCAATTTTCGATGAATTGGTCCCCCACCTAAACCATCTATTTCTCTGAATGTCATATCGAAAGGAAATGAGGCCAAGCAAGGTCTTTCTAGAATAAATTTCTCGTCTGCAAGGTGGGGTGCAAACCGCCGTCACCCCATCGCTTCGCTTCCCTTCTTAAAACTATAATCATGGTAGCTCTATTCAGTGCAATGCTTACTAAACTATTCTTTATAATATGAGGCCCTTGAGCAGCCCACGAAGAACTTTATTCACTGAGTACTCCGCACGCTTTCACTATTCATTAGTCGCGAGGCGGGGCATTGGTCGGCATGGAAATTAGTGTGCTGCTTTTTCACAGCTCGTGTTTGCGGGTTGTAAGCGCCGACTGCGGGATTATCAGTAAAATATATGTACGTGATTGCTATAAGGCCATTTCACTGTTGGCGCCTGCTGTCCGTAAGTAGTCACTATAATAATTCACCCCGGAAGTGTTAGTCACGTTACAAGTAGTACTAATTGCTAATACTCGTCTGTAATTACTACCTACGAGCAGTATAATTAGTAATTCCCTTCCTGACGCATAACAGCCGCAGCTGCTTACGGGACATAAAACTCTATATAACTAATACTTTTCCACTTGGGCGTTCACCTTAGGATCAGTGTGCTGTCCCTTGCAAAGTCTGTCGCATCGACCGGCTTCAAGAAACCGGGATAACATTTTTAATACGGGCAGAAGTATCATTATAATCAATTTGTGGTGCTTTTCATCCTTTATTATCATGCTATATAATTAGTGACTGGAATGTGACATGTCGCCCACTTTATGTAAAAAACTTGCCTCGCTGTTAGCAATGAGAATCTCATCTTACCAGGCATGTGCACTTTGCGACCTCTAGGCGGGGAACCTAACAGCAGTTCAGCCTTGACACTTCGCTGTCGGACGTTCGCTGAACCGAGTACATTACGCCGTGGTCATTTCCCTTGTTTTCAGGCTACATTTTCATGTCATTCGCTTGCCACGCGCCGTCGACGATCGGCATGGCCTACCTGTTGGCTGAGTGGGCAGTCTCAACAGGAAAGGCCATCGGCAGAATGATGATCATGGTGTACGCAGGCGGTAAGGCCAAGCTGAGCTGTCTGCGACATCTTTTAATCGCTTGGGAAACGCGAGATGCTGTAAGGTACTGCTAGGCGCATGTTGATGGGAACGAATTCAGTTTGCTATGCGCACGAAAAATAAGCTTTTAAGGCGAAAGCCTTTATGGCCTCATCGTTGTCGTCAGCAAAAGTGTCACGCTTTTTGCGGCGGCTCTGATTGGTCGAGATGGGATGACGTCATGGAGGTCTCGACCAATCACAGAGCACCACCACAGTATACGCGAATGCATGCCTTATATGGCCATATGCCAATCAATGATCAAGTACTAATTAATTACCAATCAATTACCTACTAAGTATTTAATTAGTAACATTTACTTAATTCATTAATTACTAAATGACTAATTAATTCTGCGCACCCGGTAAAGTCAACCACACAACAGTAAACGTAGAACAACTGCGAAGATACAAGGAGTGTGATCTCGTCGCTTCCAAGTAGAATTCACTGATAAATGCACTCGCAAAATATGAAAGTAGTCGTTCACATTACTCGTAGCAGCATCCATCGCTACATGCGCAATAGTCGTGTAGCAGAATGCAGCACTCAGGTTTTCGCCTTTCATCACTTTCGTCGCCAGAGTGTCCTCAAAATTCTAAAATCTCTTCCCGCGGTCCTAGTTAAATCTACCATAGAGAATCAATGGCCCCGGTTTCTTAAAAAATAACGGTATGGTCACTGGGAAATATTGCAAGATACTGTTATGAACATATTAATAGACACGGTCTAAGCTTCTGCCACCGGTTAATATTTATATGTTATTAACGATGCGCCACTAATGGTGCGCAAACTCCCAGACAGCCTTAGAGACAGTGGGGGTAGCTGTCCCGGTCTCAAGCGAGATGCCCTTGACTTGTGTGTCAACACAGCCGGAAGTCAACTACCTGTGGTGACAGGAGAGGGTGGCCGTTTGATGCCCAGCTTTCACCGGTTTAAACCAGAGTAAGGCTAGAAGTCAGAAGCAACGAACAGAAACAAACTTTATACACAGCAAGAGACGATAGAGAGGAACATACGCTAACATTGAAAATACACATACACGATGTTCACAGAAAAGCCTTGCTTTACAACACTGAACAATACACGAGAGAGTCAAACAAACACCCAATTGTTCACCGGGCACTGTCACAGACCGACGTCTGGAAAGTCATGATGTGGCCATCCTGTAGACGAGCGCCGCTCCCTCGCAGATCTCCCAGGCTTGCTGAACCGCGGGTTGACCCCGAGAGCCGAGCAGTAGCACTTGCTAACTTACTGCAGCATTGGCTCAAACACTGGCTGGCTGGAACAACTGACGTGACCTCAGTAAATAGGGCGCGTCGCGTCTGTCTGTTACAAAGCGCCAAGGCCGCGGCGCGCTCTACGCGTAACTTTCGACCACTAACCGTCATTTAACTGCTCTCTCTTCCTTCGTTTCTTCGTTTGCTACTAAATTTGTTTGCTACTGGTTGAAAACATCCTTGAGAGACTCAGCCGCCAGCGAAATGGCGATGTGCGTTCTTGACAGCTACCGCCATCTGTTGCATACGCCTGTCACGAATATTAACTGCACATGGCCTCCGAGATCAACTTCGGCTGCGCCAATCGCAGAGGCCAAGAACTGCGCATGCACAGCTGGGGCTGGTGGTTTGTTTTCAACCAGCGGAGAGGCGCGCATGCGCAGAGCGGTCTTGTGAAAAAGGCGGATTCCTCATACGCACGTTCGAATCCAAAGTTGATCTCGGAGGCTATGTGCAGGTAATATTCGTGACAGGCGTATGCAACAGATGACGGTAGCTGTCAAGAACGCACATCGCTATTTCGCTGGCGGCTGAGTCTTTCAAGGATGTTTTCAACCAGTAGCAGACGAATTTTCAACCACTTCAAGACGGCGCCACATTTTGTGGAAAAGGCGGATTGTGAGCATGATTTTGCAGCTGTGTTTGTGGCGTTTCCGTCTTTTTGTCCCTTAAGGTTGTCCCTCAGTGACCATATTTGGTTGCTATAACCATGTAATGCGCTATGACAGCATTACTATAATGGCTTATTTTATTGCAGAAAACATGAAAAGCTGGTGATGCTGCGGCAGTCCAATATACGACGTATTGTTCGAAACAGTATTGTTATAAGCGGCTTTGACATTATGTATATTACGTGAAGCGCAGGATTGATGGCCATCACCGTTTCTGGGGCCCTTAATTCTATCCTGGACAGCGAAAATCATCGCTTGGTGCTCTCTCTGTTCCCGCCTTACGCGTTGACACAAGCTCTGTTCAAAATCACGGATGCCGACATGGCCGCCGAATCGTGCAAGCAGGCCATGGCCAAGCTGGGAAAAACGACTGATGGTGAGTGACGAAGTGTTCTCGCTAATCTTCTAGCTTTTGCGAGAGTTACTCAACCCAGTCAAGCGCACGCCTAATTATGCGCACACAAACGCACACGCAAACGAGATAAAGTTTCCTATTTCCCAAACCGCATTTCCCGCCGTCTTTATCCAGCCATGATCGCAGTAGAGTGCTAGCCCAGCAGTGATTGTGGGAAAGGATGAGGGTGCGGATTTATGAAAAAGCGATGGTAGAAACCTTGCTCGATTATTTCCCGTCCACTGACTGGCTGGCCTCTATGTAAAAAAAAAAAAAAATCAAATAAGCCGGTAAACTGGTTTACTTAATTTTACAGCGACACCTGTTAAAGCCGCTTATCCCGAATCTTCGACGCTGGCTTGACACAGCACTATAGTGCCTATAACAGCACGGTCTAAATTGTCAGCACGCAGCGACGCCATTCGTGACGGCAATGCAACGCGCTTCGGTGATTGGTGGGAAAATAGTGGGAACTGCATTACGCCAAATAGCAAATTACCATGACCAAAAACTCGCACTCACCAATACAGAGTTGTTTCTGATTTCACGGCACGCATTCGTTACTATCCGGCGATTATTCTTTTATTTTATTTTTACAGAAACCATATCCTTCTATATTATCCATGCCTGGTTATAGACGCCGAGATCAAATGCTTGATTTGGTTTAGGTGGTTTGACGTCCCAAAATAACTCAGGCTGTGAGAGACTCCAAAATCAAAGGATACCGACCGTTGTGTTTAACATAGACGGCGAAAGAAAGAATAGTGCTCCCTCGGCGCGCCCGCACTCCGGAGCGATAGCGACTGCAAGTGCGCGCCGCTAGGGGCAGCACGTTATTTAGGGGGTTATGCTTTTCACCGATTCTTCAGTCGTTCCTACAGTGAAGCGGCACGTGCGCTGATATTTCGTGACCTGTGCCAGCAATAAAAAATTGCTGTGGCATTGAGATACGCCTATTTTCCTACCCGCCTTGTTCTAAACGAGTTGAAGATTTTGTGCCGCTTCTTGCTGTCTAAAAAAACTTAATATTCTATAACACAGAGATGCGCGTCATCTTCTCGATAAGTTTTGGATTGAGACGACACCACAGGGAAATTTTGTTGGGGTGCCTCGTCTGGCAAAGAGCCGTTTAGTAACTTATGTCGCCAACAACAACGTCTGGTTGCATGATCGGCAACTCGGCTGACAGGGATATGGCGATGTGCAGGGCCGACTCGCACGTTCTCTTCGGCTGTAACAGTAAATATGTACCTTGATGCGCTGCCTGGAGTGTTTTGTGCATTAGGCTACGACGAGAAGAGCATAATTATGCGCTAAGAGGGAAGCAGGGGTTTGTGCGTTGCTGCCGTTGCAGCTAAGCGCCTTACAAGGAGAAAGTACACTGTTCGCCAGCGCTCCTGCAGACGGAATTCGAAACGCACGGCTATAAAGGGACGTCTATAAAGGGATGTACTGCCTGCTTAAACAACGTCTCATTCAATTCGGCTGCACTCAGTTCACCATGAAGTTGAATAAAGTTCTGCGGCGGTGCCGCATGAGTGCAGCACCAGTTTCGGTGGTTCAAGTACAGCGTCGGTACGAACTGCCTCCTAAACGAATAATAGAGTGCAGGCCTCCCCGTCTGTTATCCCTGGCGTGGTTAGCATGCTGCGCTCGGCTATATGCCGCTCACATCTAACTGCAGCCAACATCTTGAATAAGGTGACGAATTTTCAAATAGCGCATAACAATGAAGTATTGCCATGAACCAGCCTCGAAGCATGTGTATACTATGCGGCACCTGGTGCGAAATGCGGACATCTAGCTTTTAATGATCACGATTCAAGTCATCATGCATGATACCGCAAGCGCGTGTTTACTTTTTAGATGTATTGTGAAGTACGCATCGCAGTTCCCTTGGCGAACTCAGGCATCGTTCTTTTGAGCCGAGCCTCTTCGCCGTTTATCATAGCACGCAGGTCATCGTCGCGCAAATTCATCGCTCGCTTCTATGGGGGTGGCAGCAGCACCGTCTCGTCAATCCCAGCTGAGGTGCAGTTTTTCTGCACTTTTCATGAACTAGGCCTGCACGACGTAGGCACTTGTTGAACAAAAAACGGCGTCGTGCAGAGGGCGCACTGTTGCACCGCTGAAAATAATGTCGGAGTGCAGCACCACAAGAACCGATTCATGCTGAACTCTCCTGATGGGGCTGGGGCAGGTAGGTCACCGCCGCTTGCGGCGGGGGCTAGCCTGCCACCGAATTTTTATCTGTTGTAGGCCGTCATTGCACCCGCCACCGCTTCGGTGGTGGACGACGGCTGTTGCTGCGGCGCACGTCTTTCTTTCCCTCTTCCTTTTCTTTCTTCTCTATTTTCTCTTCTGTCTGCACGAGGCAGCGGAGGTGGCTCAGCAGGCCCGTGCATTTTCTTTTCCTTCTTCCTACAGCCACAACAACAACAACAACAACAACATGTAGTGCAGGTGAATCGAACCCATGCATCGAAATTAAGCGCATGTGCCAAGTGCCGCGCCGAAAAAAAAAATGGCCGTGGCTAAGCTAGGTCAGGATATACTTAGCGAAAGCACATGTACCTGGCGCTGGGCTTTCAGCTGCTCCTCTCCAATCCACTCTAATCCCATTCAATTCAGTGTAATCCAATTCAATCCAGTCTAATCAAATCCAATCAGACCAAGTACAGTTCATTCCAGTCATATACAATTCAACAAATTCTGTCCAATTCAATCCAAACCTGTCCAATCTAAACCAGTCCAATCGAGTCCAATCTCATCTAGTCCAATTCAATCCTGTCCAATGCTGAGTACACGCTCGCCCGAAATCCGCCGCTGACTCCTTTCATCAACATTTCTGTCATCCTCACGCTAGAGAAGAATTAAGATGCGCTACTCACGATCCCGGGCGTTAGTTTGGTTGTCTAGCTAGGTTGTCGAAATAAAGACAAGACATTTTCTTCTTCTTCTTATCGCTTCTTGACTGCCAGATGGCGCGGCGAGCGCGCGGCGTCCGCCAGCTGCGGTGGTTGCTAAGCAATGGCTCTGTGCCTCCCACAGCGCGAAACTTCTAGTTCGTGGCCATTGTAGCTTTTGTAATGATTGGGCTCTTGGTATACCTGACCTGCAGCGTCGGGTAGCAAGAGCCCAATCATTACAGAAACACTATTCTAATCTACCACGAACAACGTATGTTGACGCGGCAGAATACGGGGATAGAGAGCCTATGCCCTGGCACTAGTCGATCACACGTATAAAAAAATTTAGCAACAATAAACGAAACACGAACACCAGAGGAGGTAGAAGAGGCAGCTGTAGCTCTGGAGATTGTCACGACGAATTCCAAATCATCTTTAGCAATTCGAAAACAGCCATTCGAAATTTCGCATAGAATTCATCAACCAGCAGCCGAAATTTTTAAGGCTTTTGACCATTCTAAAAATGAACGTTCGATCAAACTTGTGTGGGTCCGCGCACACGCGGGTCACCCTGGAAACGATGCTGCGCACCAATATGCCCGAGGATTCGTCGTAGGCCGGGAGGTGCGTTACCCCGAGCTAAGATCTGCTCGCGAGATAGACCCCACTTACAAAGGATTTAGACTGAAATATCCAGAACCCCACACACTTAGCAAATCACAACAAACACTACTCAGAAAACCTCAGACAAATACGTGCTTTAATACACATAAATTAGCACAGTGGTATCCAGGCGAATACAGCCCCTCATGTTCACTCTGCGATGATCAGAGGGCAGATCTAGAGCCCATCAAGTTTAAATGTGAAACTATGCAACCGCCGAAGAGCCTGCAGATTACCTATTCGGAAAAGTGGGAGGCCGCATAGCTTAGCTCTGATCCAGGCCGACAACGTGCCATCACGGCCTGGACCAAGGAGGTCGTTGAGCGCCATCGAGGGCGGCTTGAGGAGAAGTGTCCTCTCACGAAGAAAAAATATTCCAATTTCTCCTCAATAAAGGTTCCTCCTTCTCCTCCTGCAAAACTCTATAGTGCTGGTGCTGCTCCTTGCGGCTGCGCCTTGCTAGAAAAGTAATACTGACTGCACCTTTCAGCGCTGTCAGATTGCTTCTTTTACCGAGAGTTAACCAGTCCCAGTGGTTGGGTAGGAGGTCCTAGACTTATTATATATGCTTTGTCACATAACTCATATGCGCAAAACACATATAATACTAACTCTAGGAAATCCTGGCTGCGAGCGCCGCTTAGCGTCGAGTGACGAAACTAGGTGTCCGTTGCACTATGGTTAAATGAGTAAGGCGCTTCTCCGCAACGGGATGCACGCATCGCATTGTGATAGGGGTTTCAGTTGTGACTAAGGTGCCCCGATGTCAACCCCGCCGGGCGCTGACATCCAGGCGCCCAGACAGGCATTGTAACAATCGCAAGCTCACATCGTCATGGAGCGATGCCCAGGATATGAAGTGGGGGTCTTGCAGATGCGAGCGCCTGACAGCAGAAATGCGCTTCATCGCGATGAACGCCTAGTTTGAATTCGAAAATATTTATTGGCTCATGTATGGTGCCTATAAGAGGCCTTAGCTTATGTGTGGCGTGCATAAAGCCTGTGACAGAGCATGACGTCAAATGCATACTTCAGGCCACCCCTGAAATTTTCTGGCACGCGTCGAGAACCGGCGCTCGCAAACCGGACTTCTAGATAGCAATCTTGGGTGGACGCGCCCGAGCGAATGACCGGGCATGGAAGATATAGGAGGCTATGTCCCACCGCAAACTATATCCCCAGGCATTCACCAATCAGTACGATATGCATCGTCGTTCGCGAAATTCCGCGGCTGCAAGGATTTGCATCGTTACAAAAAAAAAAAAAAAAAGAACGGTGGCTGCCTAGCGCTGGTCAACATATATCTTCTTTTGTCCGTGTCTGTGGCACCCGTCAGTAATTAGCTCCACCATCAACATACCACCTTGAACTACTTACTTGGAGTTATGAAAAACAGACCATAAAGGAGAAATTACGACGAAGGAGCTGCTGTTTTGTGAATGCATATGTGGATTTTTTGCCTATATTAGATTTAGCGATAAAATTGTTAGCAGAGCTTTGAGGCTGCTTCTTTAGTCTCCCGTGTTTCTGCAGACATTTGAAAAGGTGGCATTACCACCTCATCTCTTCTACTGCCTTGTATTTTTTTTTTTTGTTACGGCGCAATATACGGAAGAACTGAATCCGATATGACCTCCAATGTTATCGCCTATAGCTGTGCACAGGCTGACACCTGTGAGTTCCAAAGAAACTGCCCGCAGTACAGACGTCTCATTGACATATCCCCGTCTTTTTCGTAATTATCAGTCCTACACGGAAAAAAAATCGCACTTAAAGGCGCAGCGCTAATGAGGGTACTTTTTCATACCTTTTTTTTTTTCGGAAAAGGGTGCGCCATAAGCGTATACTAACACCGTCAGTGTACCTGTGCCCGTTTTGAGGGTGCACAGGTGCAACAGCTCTATGGGGTGCTGCAAAGATGCCTGATGGTGTATGGATAATCCATGACTCTCTTAAAAAAACTTCAGTTGTTCATTAAGCGTGCTTTTAATTTGGTATGACGTATTCGATTTTCCTGATTGCATAGTTGCAGATTTGACACTTGCCGTTATGACTTCGATTTATACCACAATGACCTGAGAAACAACTGTTATTATCGCTCAACTGCCAGCTCTAAATTGCGGCTCGATGAAATGGCGCATACAAACGCGAAGAAAGTATGATCGTCTGTGCACTACGGCACAGGGCGCGCAGCCTTGGTATTTACTATGTTGAATCTCGTTATTGGAGTAGCCTTGTAAGACATCCGAATGGCGTTTCAACATGATCAAGTTTTTATAATATATTTTCGTGACACGCGCTTCTTACTGCTATGTTGGCTCTGCTTGGGGGGAATTCTTTTTTCCTGTTTAGTGCATATAAAAAAAAAAACGCGCCGTGAATGCGAACGTCAGAAACGCGACCACACTGCGAACATACCCATACACGCCGCGTACAGGACACATCTGGGTATCATAACAGCAACTGGAAATGCTATGATTCTTGCATACATTGAGGCCCGTTTACAGCATTTTCAGCAGGGGCTCTGCAACCGCCCTGAAAAGCGCATGCACCTAAAAAATACCTGTGTCTAATTAAGCTGCCGGTACTTGTACAAATGTCTTAAAATGAATGTGTGAAGGTGTCAAACCCGTCGGAAAAAGGGCGCAACTGCCGCTATCATGTGCCAGTGTACATGTGACGAGAGCCATACTTTGCACCCTTTTTGGCGAATGTAAGGGCGCTGCTGTAGCTATAGGCTCAAAAACATCCCTAAGGGTGCATTTTTTTTTTACAGTGAAACTAGAGCAAATTCCACATAATGCTTCTTCTAATTCGATCGCCTTCAACTCTACTGGATTTGCAGGTGCTCGTATGATTGAGGAGGACAGGTTTTTCTTTTGTCGGACCGTCGAACTGCTTTCCTTCGACTTGACCAGGGGCATTGCTTTAGAGCTGATGTACATGGTTGGTGTCGGCCTGGCTATGCTCGTTGCCATGAGCTTCTTGACCTCGGGATACCTGGTCCAGGAGAGAAACTTCACGCCCACTGAGTCGAAGCTAGACGACGATGTGGAGGAGCACAGGAGATGGGTGAACGCGCTAAAAGAGAAGGGGGACTTCACGGAACAAGCACTGGTTGCTTGGAGGCTGCACAAGCGCTTCGGCACGCTGCATGCCGTGAAGGGACTGTACCTGGCGCTGCGGCCATCCGAGTGCTTCGGCCTGCTGGGAGTCAATGGCGCCGGAAAGACCACCATGTTCCAGATGCTGGCCAAGCTTATCAGCGCCTCGTACGGTGACGCTTATACAGCCAAGGCCCGGCTTAGCGGAAACACGCGCCAGGTTAGTCCTATGTGCTTAGGGGAAACCGTGGGTTGGAGAGTTCAATCATACGCATCTACTTACCACTGTCACAAGGCGACGAATGAAAGAGCTTTCTCCGCGAAGTTTCAAAGATGAAAGAAAATTGTCCTGGGCCCAAATTCCGAGTTTGCGTCGTTATCGAAGTGTCGCTATCTGACGTGACCTCGAGCCATCTGATTAGTCGAAGCGCCGAACCAGGTGTTGCCACTACGGTACCGGAAGAGGCGGCAACGTCGTGTTCCGGCGTTTCCACCAATCAGATGACTCGAGGTCACGGGAGATAGCAACACTTCGATAACGACGCAAACTCGGAATACGGGCCCTGGTCCAAAAATTAAATCCAGGACCACCCTGTGTTCGAGGCAGCCGCTCTCGCAACTAGCTCACCAGAACGGCATGCATGATATCAAAGCTAAGCCGAGCGGATCAGCTCCAAGCGAGTACGATGTTAGTACAATGATTTCAGCGGCATCATCAAGGTGTGTAAATTCGTGTAAATTAGTGCATAAATTTGCATTTCATTTCATTTCAATTTTATTCCCTTAAAGACCCCTTTTGAGGGGCATTACATAAGGGAGGGGGCATTGGCGTCCACCTGAGCACAGGCATACGGATATACAGAAATGCTATATATAGCTTTTTCAGAAACTTCTCGGTAGAAGAAGTTCGCCCTTGTTAGAGGTACTTTGGACTAATTCCATTGCAAATTAAAAATTTTGGTTCGTTCTGTCTGGCGCCGTACTATCCACTAGACATCCTAGTTAACGTAATTGGTACAGGCTGCCCAGGACAGGTTTAGGTTGCACTTCACTTTGCGCACTAGGGTGGATTCTCGTTACACGACGTCGTCTACGAGGAAGCCGTAAATTTCTTTAGCAGCCAGTTCGATGACGTTGCAGCCGTTGTATGATGTAGTTGGATCTGTACGTTTGTTTCAATTAATGGTTACTAGATTAGCCAATTGATTTCAATTATTGAAAGCTGAGCAACACTTGGGTTACTTTCCATCAATACGTGCAGCCTGGAAGTGTTCACAAGTATTTCGGGGCTCCATGCCTTGTTCTGTATATAATCATGTCAGACGACATCCATGGCAAGCTTGGAGTTTTTTCTCAAAGTGGACCGCTTCTACCAGTGCTTCATTGACCTTAACAAATTTAGTATCATTGTATGATATTGAGAATAGAGTGGTGTTTTTATGCCAGCAGAAGACGTAGCAAGTAATATTTTAAGGAGCGAGCTCGGTGCGATATTCTCGCAATTTTCATGAAGGCTAATTTTGCACAAAAACAATGATGCATAAACTTTACTGCATCATGTGCAAAACTCCTCCGTTGTTTGACCAATCCCGGGATTTCGTTATTCCAAACTGCAGCTATAGGCTCCGTGCACATCCAACTCCAGAGATGTGCGCGCCATTGTGGCCACTTCTGCGTATAGAGTGGGATAGAACCCTATAGGAATACAAGTAAACAAGCGTATTGAAATCATTATGATGTCACTTTGCACCTATGATGTTCCTCTGTGAAGAAAAGTCGAGTACAACTTGAAACAGAACGCAAGTATGAAACATCATTTCGACAGCAATGTATTTTGAAGCAAAAGCTTCACTACGCCATGTAAAGCCAAGCAAAGCCATGCGTACTATATGCCAAAGCCACTACTACGTATGAACCGTAACCCTGGGAAATAGCTGTGCCGTTCCACTGGTGTTTCACTGTTGCGCTCCCTACAGAGAGGAGGAGGAGGATAGTGACCTCCAAGCATCCCAGCAGATGCGCGCCAGCGGAAAGAAAAGGTAGTTTCCGCACTGCGAATGTGTGGTGCCGCCGCCACGGAGAGCTGACCGAGTGGAGCAGGAAAGCGTCTGCAGGCATCGCACGCGCAGGACATGAAAATGGATTCTGCCTAGAACGGCACGCGCATGCGTAGTGTAGAGCTGACCGAGTGGAGCAGGAAAGCGTCTGCAGACATCGCATGCATAGGGCATGAAAGCGCATTCTGCCCACAACGACACGCGCATGCGCAAATGCGCAGGACATGAAAGCGGATTCTGACTGGAACGGCACGCGCATGCACAGTGCGGAAACTGCTCTTCGCGCCTCGTGCCACCGCGGAGAGCTGACCGAGTGAAGCAGGAAAGCGTCTGCCGACATTGCATACGCAAGGCGTGAAAGTGGATTTTGCCTAGAACGCCGACCCGCCGCTGTGGTACATTGCTTAGATGCCCAACTACTGTGCCGGAGTTTCCGGGTTCGATTTCGGCCACCGTAGGCTGCGTTTCGATGGAGGAAAATATAGCTGGGACTTAGCTAAGGTTAAGCCTGGATATCTCGAAGCGAAAAGCTTGGGTCATGCTGCTGGCACTGGCGGCTAGAAGCTGCTGTTCAGCATCTTGTCATGGTCGTTTAGCGAGACGCTCCTTTTTTTTCGCGTAGATAATTCTGGGTTGTCCAGTTTCAATGACCGCACCGTTGGGATCCAGTGTAGCGCACGTACCTGACAGTCTGTTGAACTCGAGTAGCGTGTGCGATCCGGAGAAACACTAGCAAACATTTTCTGAAAGGGATATCTCCACCTTCATAACACACGCTATTGTGCTGTTTTAAAAATACAGCAAACGTGGAAAGAGAGAGGAGCCGCAGTGGAGGGCTCCAGAGTAATTCGACCCCCTGGGGATCTTTTAACGTCCGCTTACATCGCACGGCACAGAGACGCCTCTCCGTTTTGCCTCCATCGCCAGCGGTCGGGTTCGAACCCGGGTACTCCGGAACAGCATTCGGGCATCTTTATCACTGCGCCACAGCAGCTTTTCTTTTTCTTTATTACATGAATTGGTAGAAATACATCAGTAAAATATCGTGGTTGTCTTACCCCTTGGCTAACAACCGTGTCTAATGTACTTTAATTACCACAATTTCGCCCATCAGACTCAAGACCTCCTCCGCAGCGTCTTGCTGCTTCAAAATTTCTTCTAGTTTATACACTTGTTCAACAAAATAATCACATACAGATCGTGCATCGACATCACAGTGTCTATAAGCCATCCTACTCTTCCAAATACTGTGAAGGCTCAATAGCATGATGAGGTCATACTGAAAATCATCATTAACAGTTGTCAAGTACCGAATTCCACGTGGCGTCAATGGCAGGTCTTTTTTAAGTGTCCTTTGTAACACATCCCAGTAAAACACCGCATCCCAACAATCCAGGAACACGTGCTCAACTGTTTCAGGTTTCCTACATAGTAGACAGTTTGAGCCCCAAGGTACAAAAAGGCCCGTTTCTTCCATCCATGTTTTAACTGGGAGGGTTCCTGTATGCAATTTAAAAAAGAACGTTTTTACGCCCGGTACAACAGTCATGTTTTTAACACGTTTGAGCACATCTTTCCCTGGGCCTTCACAGTATAAGGTTCTGTACAATGGAGCTGGGAACAATTGTGAAATAAGATCCTTGTACAGTCGCTTAGGTGGTACCGTCGCTAAATACTCTACAGATTACCTCACGCGCAAAAATTTGAACGACCACGCCACTTCTCGCAGGAACCTTGACACAGTGTATCCCCGAGCAGAACATGCAGAGACTATAAACTCTGGAATTGCACTGGATAGCATGATTTGCATAAAGGTTCTCAGGAATGCATCTTTTTGGTCACGTAGGAAACAAAACCTTAAAACCATCTGCCGCACATCTAGATGCATTAGAGACAACCCTCCGTCTTTAACTCGCAGAAAGAGATTATCTCTGCTAATTCGTTCCCAGTTGGACGACCAAATGAAGACCGCAAATACACGATGGAACCTTTGTATATTGCTTCGAGCACAATACAATACTTGAAATAAATACATTATTCTTGCCACCAAAAAGGTATTGCATACAGTCGCACGGGCGAAAATAGAGAGGTTACATCCCATCCATCCTTTCATCCTTTTCCGTATTTCTTCCGCTTTTTCATTCCAGTAATTCGTATTTTCCCCGTATTTGTCCAATGGGACTCCCAAATAAACTCCGGGCTTTGTAGCCCATCTTACTCCACAGAAGATTTCCGGTTCCTCTTCCCATTCCCCGTGCCAGACTCCGAGACTTTTCTTTAAATTAACAGCACTACCAGTCTGCCTGCAATACCTTTGTGTTACTTTCAAAGCTTCCGAAACGCTTCCGTTTACATTTACATGCATGTGGCAGGTACACGCAGAGAAGAATTCGTGAGAAGCGTTCGTGGTGGAGTGCATGAAGATCGGCGTCAATTTGAACGGCGACGTGCGCGAGATACTTTACGCATACAGCCACTAGCAAAGCGGTGCGCTAGGCTAATCGTGTAGAGTGCCCCAAAAGGCGGAAGCCTTAATAGGCCATATTGTCTTGCCAAAAAGTGAGGCCAACATATTTGCGTCATAACTGAAGCCAATATGTGTTGGTGGTAGGGGTAGTTATTGTATAGGTAAATGATAAAAGTTTAAGCACAAGTGGTGAAAACGTGCATGATTAGTGATAATGAAATAGTGATAAGGAACATTGGGATAATAAATTAGTGCTACAAAAATTAGTGACCAAGAAATTAGGAATAAGAAAATGGAATAAACAAATTAGTGACAAGTAAATTAGTGATAAGAGATTTAGTGATAAGGATGCATGCTTTCGTATTTCTCCAATGCGAGTTACTGCAGTGATTTCAAAGCTTTTTTTTTTTATTTATGGGAAGGGGTCTGCCAATTAAACTTCCGTCGTTTTTGGCAGTGGCAGTCGCAGATCAGCTACTGTTTCCAGTTGGGAGGGCTGCTGGACAGGCTGAACTCGTACGAGTACCTCTATCTGATCGGGCGGCTTCGCGGCATCAGCGACGCCGACCTCAGAGCGATGGTCGACAGCCTGTTATCTGTCGTCGACTTGACGGAGCACGCCAGCAAACCATGCGGAGTTTACAGGTGCGCAGTGGCATTACTGAGCCAGAGTGTGTGCAGGTGGCGTAAGACTGGTACAAGTGATAAGTATTCGGCACTCGGAAGTCTTATTTCTGGCTGGTGTATTGTTTGCAGCAGTTGTAAGCAAGTAATGACACATGCCCATTGCTCATCTGGGGTTTAAGGTTTCCTCGAGACATAACTAAACGCAAATATTTTCCACTGCACGAAGTTAGTGCTGGAGCTAAATAATAATTTTAAGCATTATTTATGTAAAGTAGTGCATGTACAACTGTTACTTTAAGTTTTGTCATACATGAGTGCTGATCAGCACAAGCTAGTGGCCGGAATCTAACGATAAACCGGTAAATAGTTCATCACTGAAGAAAGCTGTTTTAGACGTTTTTAATTATTCATTAAATCTTGGCTGCAATAAGCAACTTCTCAAGTGTTATTATATAGAAAGTTCCCCGTAAATCATAGCTTGAGTCACTTTCTGACGCTAAACATCAGAAAAACCAAAAATGTCAATAGCCTCACCGCTGACCAAGGAAGTGTACACCCTGTGAGGCCATGAGGGCAACGCAGTATTTAGGCTAGTGGCCTATGAAGTTGTTCTAATTTCTGGCACAGAATGCCAGCAAGATATAAAAATCTCTATACAATCCCCCAGAGTATGTCAGGACAGAGTTAAGTCAAGGTTCTAATTAAAGAACCCAATAGTCGTAAAAAAGCGCAAGCAAAAGAAGTGTGTTTCTAACCGCACGGAAAAATGATTATATCGATATTTTTTTCGGTGCCACTAAACTCTTGTATAAAGAGAGGTATCACCATGTATAGGAACCAAACTGACCGGGTGCTGGCGCCCCGTGCAGGATAGCGGAAGAGCGGGCAACCACTAGAGTAACTTGGTTAGGATTTCGTCTGAAGCGCAGGTAGAGTTGTACTGGGCTCTCGTCTGCTGACTGTGCATCTGCAGTTCTAAGAATAAAGCAGAAAATCAGTGACATAATTTAATCATTAACTACATATGGCACATGTCCTCCAGCCTTCCTGGTACCAACCGGTGCGAACAGGTTAGAACCAGGAAGAGGGGAGGGCATGTGCTATGGACACACAAGGCGTCAGCTTTTTGGCTAACATGTTTATAGGAACTCCTTTAGCACGCCCTGTTCCGTATCTGGCGAGAGGCGTCTCGCTTTGTGTTCGTGAGATCAGATACTTTTCCACGTCTTACTGAAGTGTGATTTCCTTAATCGCAGCGGAGGCAACCGGCGCAAGCTGTCTATCGGTGCTGCCCTGCTGGGACTCCCTCCCCTGGTGTACCTGGACGAGCCTTACGCCGGCGTGGACGTGGTGTCGCGAAACAAGATATTCCGCGCCATCGCCACCTTACGCAAGAAGTCGAGCACCGCCTTCGTGCTCACATCACACAAGTGAGTGGCCCGGTTTCAAGCAATGCGCGCAAAGGAGACCTTCGAAGAAAGCCCTCTTGCTGCCATTGGCGTCGACCTGGTACAGCAAGGTTCGTGGTAAACCGCCTTGCATTAGGGCGCTTTACCACGAATTTGCTGTACTGCGATGCTACGCTATACAGCAGGATCAAAATTGTTGAATGTGATGGCATCTAACAAGAAGGCCTTCTTTCATCGGCATTTGTAATCGCGTGGTTTTCGAGCTGTAGACGTAATTATGTAGTTTAAACTGGCATACTTTTCGCAATCACAAGGGCGTTGCTTGTGGGAAGAGACAGATATGGGTGATCAAAATATGCAGCCTGTGGTCAGGTTTGATTCTATCTATTATTGGGGTGATTTACTTACTATTAGGGGCAAGGAATAAGAGACCGTGTTCTGAACAGAACAGATGAAACAAGCTGCGTTACAGAGTACCCGGACCTTTATGTTCTCCAGGATAGTTAAGCGGGCGAGTTGGTGAAACATTTTTTTAACTAGTTTTTTTTTTATACTTTATGTTCTAGTTTCTGCCGCTCGTAATCGGTTCCTAAAGCTGCAAGTGTCTCTGTTACTGATTAAAATGAATATGAAAGAGAAACCAGGGGATCGTTACTCTGTAGATTGTAGCCAAAGTTTTGCGGATAATAGGTCAATGCACTAAGTATAGTTAACCAATTAATCAAGTTAAGAGTTAATAGAATTAATCAAGTTAAGTTAGTTGAGCGCCGATATCATCATCATCAGCCTGATTATACCCACTGCAGGGCGAAGGCCTCTCCCATATCTCTCCACTTAATCCGGTTCTGTGCTAGCTGCATCCACTTGACCCCTGCGAACTTCTTAATCTCATCCGCCCACCTAACTTTCTGCCGCCCCCTGCTACGCTTTCCTTCCCTTGGAATCCAGTTTGTTACCCTCAGCGACCATCGGTTATCCTCTCTTCGCACTACATGTCCTGCCCATGTCCATTTCTTCTTCTTAATTTCCACTAGAATGTCGTTAACTTGAGTTATTTCTCTGACCCACTCTGCACGCTTTCTATCTCTTAATGTTACCCCTACCATTTTTCGTTCCATAGCCCTCTGGGTTGTCCTCAACTTAAGTAGAACTCTCTTGGTTAGCCTCCACGTTTCAGCCCCATAGGTGAGTACAGGCAAGATGCAACTGTTGTATACTTTCCTCTTGAGCGATACCGGTAAGCTGCTAGTCATAATCTGCGAGTGCTTGCCAAATGCGCTCCATCCCAATCTTATTCTTCTTGTTATTTCCTTTTCATGATCCGGATCTGCGGTTACTACCTGTCCTAAGTAGATATATTCGCCTACTACTTCCAGTATTTCGCTACCTAATGTAAACTCCTGTTCCTTCCCGAGGCTGTTGAACATTACCTTAGTCTTCTGCCTATTGATTTTCAAGCCTACCTTTCTACTTTTCCTGTCTAGGTCATCAATCATTATTTGCAGTTCATCTCCCGAGTTGCTTAGCAAGGCAATGTCATCAGCAAATCGCAGATTACTGAGGTATTCTCCATCTACCCTTATCCCTAACTGCTCCCATTCCAAGTCTCTGAATACTTCCTCTAAACAAGCTGTGAATAGTACTGGGGAGATTGTGTCTCCTTGCCTAACACCTTTCTTTATGGGAATTTTGTTGCTTTCTTTATGTAGAACTATGGTTGCTGTGCAGCCACTATATATATCTTCCAGCACTTTCACGTATGGCTCGTCTACCCCCTGATTTCGCAATGCCTGCAGCGGTGATGCAGGTGATGCAGCGCCGATATAATGGCATTGAAATACATCGGGCTGTTCCATCCCTACCTCTTCGCCTGCGCAGCTGTCGTCTGGTAAACCGGCATAAGTCTACGTAGTACATCTTCACTATGCTGAACCTCAAATAGATAGGCAAAGTATAGCCGCTATACGTGCGTGAGAGGCGTCCGTTTAACCTGTATACGTCTATGCTAGCACACATCCGGTATGCCAAATATCTACTAATTAGTATTTGTCACTTTGTACCATTAATGGCAAAGTGACAATTCCCGAAGACACCATGGTCTCTCTTCTTAGAAATGCGCTTAAGGACTGACAGCCTCGTGGGTAACTCGCCTTACAGTGCGTGACGTAGTAACCCATTAGTAGACGCCTTGAACGGGTGTCCACTAATGGGTAATCATTGGAGGGTCATAGCACATCTCAATCTGCCCGCTATAGGTGGCACGCTTACGCGGCAGTGGGACCCCTCAGGAGCCATTTGCGCATGCGCCGACAGCTTCCTGTGGGGGTCGAACCGGGACTGTGCGTGGCATAGCGCTATTCCAGAACTCCCTATTGTCTTGAAAATCTGGAAACTACAATTTTGATATCATAATCTCGTCTCTGTTGCCACCATTGTTTCGACGTTGGTACATGGCAAAGCCAATGTGGACGTCACCATACATGCTGGCGCGCATTGCCTGAAGCCCCCTATTCCCGGTCTTTGTCTCTTGTGGCTCATGTCTCCATGCTACAGGGCTTAGTGGCAGTTGCGGACACTTTTTGTAATTTCACAGGTCGGCGCTCAAAACACACCAAAAAGTAAAACATCTGGGAGTTCAGAGATCTTGATTCACCATGCTAGCAATAGCCATTCTTCTCACTGAGTGGCTGTGACAGCGATTTACGGAGAAAAAAAAAGCATCTGTCTCATCCCCTACGTGGCACAGCATGGAGGAGTGCGAGTTCTCCTGCGACCGTGTCACGATCATGGCGGCGGGAGAGATGATGTGCCTTGGGACGCTGCAGCACCTGCGCGAGAAATTCGGCCAGGGCTACCGGCTCGAAGTGACGTTGACACAAGACAAGGCCGCGGCCGCCCAGGAGGTCACGCAGGCCGTGCAGCGACAGTTCCCAGGCGCCACAGTTACCGAAAAACACGAGGTAATACGCGAGTAACGTGAACTCTTTTTTCTGCACGGATGATATCATCGCTTACGGTGAAACTCCAGAGGCCACAACGCCTTCAGTGTCTCAGACAGAGCGCTAACGGGAACTAGAGAATTTATAGCAAAAAAGGGCCTAAAGATATAGGCAGGTAGAAAGAACGAGCAAAATCAATAGAAATGACGCGCAGGCGCAGTGATCAGCAGCGCGCGTTGCAGAGACCCGTATACGCACTTTTCTTGATGTAATGGATGTAACACTCATTTTTAAAGCGAAAGCTTTTGTAGGCTCATGGAAGGAAAATCTGCGCAGGAGCTGTGCGTCGCATATCTGTGCGCTGGTGTATCATTCGCAAATAGAGGACACGTAAGGAGGAAGATTAATGGAAACTATTGATGGTGATAGGTAATGAATAAGTTATAAATAGACATCGATTTAGTTACTGACTGCTAATTACTAATAAAGATGATTAATGATGACTAAAATGACTTGTAATGACCAATATGTCAGACTACGACTTCTGATGACCGCAACTGAATGGAAACGAGTAAAATGCTTCGCGATGAGCGGTAATCATTACATTGAATAGGCCTGACTGGTCATGACTATACGAAACGACCTATATGTAAAACGACGACTTGAATGAATGGACCTACAATGAAAGCGTGCCAAGGAACGCCATGCGACAGGAGTGGCGGTGCACTGTCCAATCTCTCTTAGATGAGAAAGTGTGACGGATACTACGCCTTTTCGTTCCTGTAAACCAACTTTAATTATATATATATATATATAATATAACACTGCAACGAACTCGCGCCATGAAAAGGAAAATTCTACTGTGCGGCACGAGTTCCGGCCTGGCTAGCAAAAACCTTACACAAGGGGCGCGGATATACCGCATGCTGCACCAGCGCTCAGGCTTTCGCATTTCTCCAGTGCAGATTCCACAGTGCTCGCGGAAATTTCTTGTGTGTGACAGAAACTGCGCCTTTCCCTTCCTGTGAGCCAATTATTATTATTATTGTGCCTGCATTCCCTCACATCCTAGTACAGTCGTAGTACAGCCGACGCCGGAACAAAGCTGACAGCACGTCCTCTAGTCAAGCCGCAAATACCTCAAGTAGTCGCCACACATTTGCAAAGAGTGTGTCACCGACTGTTACCGGCAGAATGTTCCGGTGGCGCCCCACCTTCCGGCTCACTGTCTTCCAATGGTTCGAACGCCATAACGTTGTTTACTGAGAACTCTCATGGCTTTCACCTCAACGAGATGCAAAAAACGCTGTTCTGGCCTAACGACACTCATTCTTGTCAGTGATTAACTCGCTATCTAGGCGCGTATTTAAGTGAATGCTTTATTTAATGCGTGGAAAATGGATAAGCCTGCATTCGCCTTCAATCGATCACAGCGCCGTCTGGCTGCACAGGCTAAAAATCGCGACTACTGTCCGCAGAATATGCAGGGCTACCACCTGACCGAGCGCATGCCGTGGAGCGAGCTGTTCCGCAGGCTGTGCCGCCTGGAGGAGGAATGTGCGCTCCAGCACGCCATGGTGGGCGAGAACACGCTGGAACAGATTTTCCTGCAGTTCGCCAAGCCGCAGGGCACGCCCGGAGACACTCCCGGCAACGCTGACCCCAAGCAGTTGGTTCCTGCAGTGGCATCTAGACCGGAAGCGCCGGCTGCGCCTAGACCCGCCGCCCCCGCCGTCGCTTCCTGATAGTCGATGCCTCAGTGGGAGCCTCGCTGTCCATGATTTCGAACGTTTCCTCATTCATCATGGACTGGCTTCAGCAAATTCCGTGGCAGGCACTGAGCTTCGAATAAACGATGATTTAAACAAAAACGCCTTAACATTGAAAAATATCGTTTTCCTGGTCACGTATTACAGCAAGAAATATAATGCAAAATTCGAGCACCAGTGTACTGGGCACCGCCGTGGCGGTGCAGTGGTTAGGGTGCTCGAATACCTGCCTCGGCAGGTATGGGTGCGAAAAGCAAGGCGCCCATGAGCTGTGCGATGTCAGTGCACGTTAATATTCCCAGGTAGTTGAAATTTTCGGAGACCCCTTTACGGCGTCTCTCATAGCCCGACTTGCTTTACGACGTTAAATTGAACTTCATGCTACATCACCATGTCAAAAACTTTACGTCGAGTGGAACTGCATAGAATTAATTGTAACTTTTGCTTATTCGTTGGTATTGGATATATTGTAGCGAATACGATTGCACTTAACTAATCGAGTTCTTCAATAATTGCCTTTATACGTAATTGTGGTTAAAAAATTAAGTAACGCTACAGCGTCAAGACATCGCCAAAAACATCTCGAAGAGTAAATCAAAAAACAAACGCTAAACCACGCAAGAATAAGTTATCGCTAATCGATTCGGCAATGGTTATTTGCCTTTTTTTACCACCAACTCATTCGGTTTGGTTTGGTTTGGTTTTCGGGTTTAACGTCCCAAAGCGACTCTGGCTATAAGAGACACCATTGTAGAGGACTCCAGAAATTTCGTCAACCTGGAGTTCTCTAACGTACACTGACATCGCACAGCACAAGGGCACCTAGCTTTTTGCCTCCACTGAAAAGCGGCCGCAGAGGTCAGGATTCGACCCCGCTGATCACCTTCGCCCAACCTAAGGTCCCTGCATGGATCTATTTTTGTAACAGCAGACACCGCTGTACCATCTTCAAAAAGAAATATGAGGTATGCTACCGCTGCGCCGAGCTCGGCCACCGATCCGACGTATGCGTGAGCACAGTTACCAAATGCCGAGGCTGTGGGCTTCCCAACCCGGCCAGCGACCACTCCTGTACGCCGACCTGCCGTCTCTGCGGGAAAGAACACCTCACGGGCGACAGCCGATGCAAAGAAATATTTCGCACTCCCTACGCCGTCAAGCGCCGTCAGTGGGAAAATCGCAGACGGGCTGAAGCTGCTAAGCAACAAGAACAAGCCTCCTCACGCCGGGTAATTTTACAACAAGCCAGCCGCTGGGACCGCCAACGTTCCGGCAGCAATCAACGCAGTCTCAGGGACCGCTCGGACTCCTTCCCACCCCTCGGGCCAAATGCCTCAAGGCTATCATCTCGGACGCCGTCCAGAACGCGGCCAGGTACGCCTGCAGTCGTCCAGCAGCAGCAGCAGCAGCAACCTGCTCCACCGGGGCAGCTCCAGGGCCCGGCTCCGCCAAGACCGCCACCGGCTCCACCTCAAGCGGTGAGTACGCTAGGAGGGACTCCCACTTCTCACGCACTCGAACAAGCCATTACACACCTCACGGCCGTCGTAACACAACTGGTTCATAGGGTCGAAACTATCGAAAAACGCTTAGACGCTCCTCCTCCTACTTCCCCCGCACCATCTGGCACTGCCCACAAACGCAAGGCTCTTGCCGCAAGTGATACGCAAACGGAAGACATACACGCACAGATAGCGCGCCTCGAAGCACAGGGCGTCTTCTTTCAAGGCCGTATTCAATCGCTGGAGGAACATATTGAGAACTCCTTTCGCACCCTCAGCTCTCAGTTTGCCCTACAGCTAGAATCTCTTAGTAAGGCAATCGACTCCCTCTGCAAACATGAAGGCATGACCCCGCTCCCGGTTCAGACGCCAGATCACCCAACGACCTCCACTCCGAACTTCTCCCAACCTAATCATGGCGGCTCGCTCGGGTAACACTACCATCTGGCAATGGAACTGCAGGGGGTTCGCGCGCAAGAGGGCGGTCCTTCAGCAGTTTCTTACCGCGAGCGACCCCCCAGAAATCTTTGCCCTTCAAGAAGCAGGGAAACATGCGAAATTGGCTGGATATCGGACATACACATCGGGAAGAGCAAACTCCCAGGTGGCTACTCTAGTTAGGCGAAACCTTACGGTTATCTTGCATGAGCTAGACTCCACTTTCCCAGACCATATCCTTCTCGAAATTCTCCCCCGGCCCTCTCGTGCGACCAGGCAATGCCTTTTCGTGCTCAACATCTATAGCCCACCCCGATCACGCAAGGTCGTCTTCGGGCCACTTTTCCTCCGAGTACAGCAGCTAGCGCGAGGGCAACCTCTAATTATTCTCGGTGATTTCAACGCTCCGCATCAAGCATGAGGTTACCACTACGACACGCTTAAAGGTCGATTGCTTTGGGACGATTGGCACACACTCCATCTGAACCTCTTAACGGATATTACCCAACCCACTCGGAGAGGAACGGGCGTCTCGCGGGACACAACCCCGGATCTCGCCTTTACGGGACCGGGGATTGCAGCTACCTGGTGCAATACTCGGGAAACATTCGGAAGCGACCACTACGTTCTGGAGATTGTCATTCAGGAGCCTACTCGACAACGTACGCGACCAGCTAAAGTGGTCAACTGGGACTGCTTTCGCGCCAAGCGAACAGAGCAAGGCTCTTCTCAACCTATCACAGACATCGCCGCTTGGTCAGCCGACATCCTCAAACAAGTTGCAGATGTCACTGCTGAAGTTGCTGTGGAAGACTCCGTACCAAACTGCGACAGATATTATGCCCAACTGTGGGACCGCAAGCGCAAGCTGGAGGCCCTGATGCAAACTCGCAAGTGGGATCGGAATCTTCGACGACGGCTCGCCCGAGTCCATACAAACATCGAAAACCATGCCGTAGAGCTTACACGCCAAAACTGGCACAATATATGTGACCAGATGGATAAGGCTCCTAACGCCAGAAGCACCTGGAAACTACTCCGTCACCTCCTCGACCCCGAAGGGAGCAAGTTCCAAGCCCGCCAGCAGCTCCAGCGTATCTTCCACCAATTTCCGGGCACCTCAGACGCCCTCAAACAGGAGCTAGTAGACACCTACATCCGCCCAGGACCGGTGAAATATTTCCCTCCTTATCATGGGAAGGAAAACGTACGTTTAGATGCTCCCATCACTTTGCCGGAGGTACGAGCTGAGCTCAATCGTCTCAAGACAAACTCAGCTGCAGGCCCGGACCGGATATCTAACCGTATGCTTCGGAACCTCGACGACGCCTCGATTCATGCTCTCACAGACTTTCTGCAAAAATGCTGGGAGCGGGGAGCCAACCCGCAAGAGTGGAAATGCGCCAACCTCGTGCTCATCCCCAAGCCGGGCAAACCACCTACTCTCTCGAACCTCCGCCCCATTTCTCTCACGTCCTGCGAGGGAAAACTATTGGAGCATGTAATTCAGACCCGTCGTCTTCGTTACCTAGAAGAACATCACCTACTTCCAGACACGATGTCTGATTTTCGACCACACCTTGCGGCCCCAGACATCATGCTCTTGCTCAAGCATCAGGTGCTGACACATAGCACTTTGGACACCAAAGTCATAGCTGGTCTAGATGTCGCGAAGGCCTTTGACAATGTCCGGCATGAAGCTATTCTGCAGAACCTCCAGACCCTAGGGGTGGGACAACGAACGTATGCATATATACGCGACTTTCTCACGAACCGCACAGTGCAACTTGACACCGGCTCAGGAGATCCTTCCACCATCTCTCCTGGAAGCCGGGGTACACCCCAAGGCTCAGTGCTTTCCCCACTCCTGTTCAATATTGCGCTGCTTGGCCTGCCCAATCTTTTGGCAGATATTCCCCTCTTGCACCACAGCCTATACGCCGACGACCTCACACTGTGGATTACACATGGCAGTGACGGCCAGATCGAGGAGACTCTGCAGACAGCCATCGATCGCGTTGGTACCTACCTGGCCACAGTCGGCATATCCTGCTCGGCCACCAAGTCTGAATACATCATTGTCCCAACCCAGGGAAGACGCCCCAGATCGCCTCCGGCATCCTTCAATCTGCAAGTACAGGGCACTCCCATACCCCGTACCGACCGAATCCGTATCCTGGGCCTTCATCTACAAGATAATGGAGGAAACGCCACTACTCTTCAGCGAATAGATCAATCTGTAATCCAGATCAGCCGCCTGCTCAAGAGAGTCGCCAACAAGCATAAGGGCATGCGCGAATCCAACCTTTTGCGCCTCGTACAAGCCTTCGTTTGTACGCGCATTGCCTATGTTGCCCCTTACCTTCGCCTCACGCGAACAGATCGGGAACGACTGGATGCATCACTGCGCAAGGCATACAAGACAGCATTGGGTCTAACCATGTCCACTTCCACCACCAAACTGATGACCCTCGGGATCTCCAACACAGTCGACGAGCTGATTGAAGCGACTCTAACTTCCCAATATGAGCGCCTCTCGCTGACACATGCGGGCCGTGCAGTACTGAGCCAGGTAGGAATCACTCCTCTGAGGGCGACTTCTACGTATATGGACCTCACGCCTGAGCAGAGACTCAGTCTTCGTATACCTCCGCTTCCCAAACGTATGCATCCAGAGTATCATACAGAGCGCAGAGCCGACCGAGCCCGGCAGCTCCACAAACGTTTTACCGGTCGCCCCGACGTTACGTACACAGATGCCTCCCACCACCCCCGTCGCCCCGCTATGGTTGCGGTTGCATTGGCACCGCACCGAAATTGGCACAACGCCTGCAGCGTCCTCAACGCCGCAACTGTTACCACCGCAGAAGAGGTTGCCATCGCGTTAGCTCTGACCGACCCCTCTACCAAAGTAGTCGTTAGCGATTCCCAACAGGCAATTCGTAACTTCGATGCAGGTCGCATATCCCGACAGGCACACACTATCCTCAGATCTCTCCCCTTACCGTCTACACCTCGTCTTCTCATATGGACCCCAGCACATGAGGCGCTCAGCGGGAACGCACAGGCGCATGCTCTAGCCCGAGAACTCAGCTACCGGGCGGAGCACCCTCCTCTGCCTGCCGCTTCCTCTGACACTCCCCAAGGCACTCATTCACGCCTTGTTACATACACGGACATCCTCCAGCATTATCGGCTCGAACGGTGTCTATACCCCCCTGCACACCGGGAACTATCCCGGAGCGAGGCCGTCCATTGGCGCAAAATACAAACAGAAACCTTTCCCAACCCATGGCTATATAGCAAAATTTTCCCAAATCTTATTGCACCTAGCTGCAAACACTGCTCACAACCGGCCACATTCATTCACATAGTGTGGACATGTATACGACACAACGCAGACAATACAGCTACAAGGGATGCGTGGGAGTCCCTCCTGCGTACCACCGAGCTCGCCCAACAGCGCCACCTCATTTTGCGCGCATTGGAGGCCGCAGAGTCCCAAGGGATCCCTGCTGACCTTCTCTAAGCAGTGCAACCAGTCTTTCGGCTGGTTCCCCTTCTTTGGGAGTAAATAAAGAGTTTATCATCATCATCGACCCCGCATCCTGGTAGAGCGCCCTAACTATTGCGCTACCCTGGCGGTGTACCGACTCATTCATCACTAGTCTCAAAAGTGTCAACCGACAAGGTAACCCTGTTTTCTTCCCGAAGAAACGCAGAACTCGAGCGACGGGAGGCTGGGGTGTCCAGTTCTGACTTGGCTGCCCAACGGCAGCTGGTGTACGACTCGGGACGTCGCCGAGAAGCATCATCTTCCTGCCGCGACCCGCATCGAAGAGCATTCCCATAACTGGGATCTTACAGCACAGGCCGCCACCACAAGGAGCACATTGCACAATGGTCGCGCGCTCCTTCGAGACCGGCCGTGGATTGGTTTGGTTTATGGAGTTTAACGTCCTAAAGCGACTGAGATGCGCCATAGTGGAGGCCTCCATCGAAAAGCAGCCGTTGAGGCCGGGATTTGATCCCGCATCCTTGAGCACAGTAGTGGAGCCGAGTGCCCTAACCACAGCGCCACCCTTGACTCAGATCGAACTTGCCTTTCGCAGTGCTGCATACAGTTTGTATAGATGATAAAACGCAGTTTCTTTTTTCGCGGGTGCCCACGGAAGGAATATTCGCTGAGCTGCTTTTCACTGGGAACATTCGCTTCCGAGCTTCACGCAAGGCTGAAGGTACTTCGCCGTTCCTGTGAGCTTTTGGATCATACCAGTTGGTGAAAATGGGTTAAGGGCAGAGTTGGTTGGGTCCTCAGACAGGGACTCCATTGGTTGAAGTCGCTGCCCAAGATCTCGCAAGCAAGTCCTAGCAAAGATAGGGCCACCTCCTAATCCGCCCATGTTGTGTTTTAAGGCGAAAGCCTTTATTGCCACATCATTGTCTGCAAAAGTGTCACGCTTTTGCAGCGGCTCTGATTGGTCGAGACAAGATGACGTCATGGAGGTCTCAACCAATCAAAGAGCACCACCACAGTATGCACGAATACGTGCCTTAAGTGGCCATATGCCAATCAATGAACAATTACCAATTAATGGCTAATTAAGGATTACTAATTAGTGACAGTTACGTAATTAGTTAATAATGCCGCGCACCCGGCAAGATCAACCACACAACAGTAAACTTAGAACAACTGCGAAGATTCAAGAAGCGCGATCCCGTCGCTGCTAATCAGAATTCACTGAATAAATGCACTCCCAGCATCTCGGAGTAGTCGCTCCCAGAGTAGTCACTCGCTTTACTCGTAGCAGCATTCATCACTACTTGCGCAACAGTTGCGTAGCAGAATGCAGCACTCGGGCTTCCGCCTTTCATCATTTTAGTCGCCAAAGTGTCCTCAAATTTTTTGTTTATGAGGTATGGCTTGGTTTTGTTGGCAAGCTCATCATGCGCTAAAAGGTCTTTCTGGCCGCAAAACCTGCATTTAATTGAGAAGTACCCGGATCAATAGCGTGCAGTATAGCTGGGCTGTTAGAGAACAAAGTTTGTAACCACCTGAGGTGACACTCCTCTGATTGATCTTTAGTAGGCTCTACCAGTTGGCAAAACTGCTTCAAGTCACTAATTTCAATACGCACTTTTTCGGTAGGTAATTGTCAGCATTCTATTTTTAATGGGATGGTGAGAAGTTTCGCCTTGCTCGTAATACGTTGAGTGCTCAATCTTTTTTAGGTTGATTGTTTCCTCCGCACAGTCCAACACTACTCCCTTGACCTTTTCCACCAATCCTCAAGTTGCCTCTTGTTTCGTTTTATAATTTAGCCTGCCATGGACGTCCCGAAACCCCAGTGCTTCCCGAATCCCTGCGTCATGTACTGTGGTTGAAGTGCCTTACGTGCATTCTATATGTCCAATCGTTTCCCTGCTTTGCATGCAGCAGCAGCAGAAAATGTCATCTGCGCTGTCAAATATTTGCCAATAGCATTTCGTCCTCTAGCACCCAGCCCTAGCCTCAAAAAACCACTGCCATTAGAATTTTCAAAAAAAAAAAATTCCTTTATTTTGGTTTAGTCGCCCTATAAAGCTCCCATCCTCAGTTTGTCCAGCATCCTCATCTGCCAATGAAAGTTTATTTTCCTTTTTGTTTCGTGACTTTCCTATCATTTCCTTCCCCATGACATTTGTACTTATTTGCAAGCCCCATCTAGTCCTCCATGTCATATCAATAGTGCACCATTACAGGTACCTGAAAATCTTTGCCGTCCATCTTTTCTCATTAACTTGCCTCAACCGTTCTTCACAGCTAGTGCACCTTACTTTTTGCCTTCCGCGCCTTGAACGTCGACCATTCCATTTTATCTCCAACTGCATCATTAAAGTGGCTCCATGTGCCCCCAAAGCAAGTCTGCTGACTGTCCTCTGCATCATTTCAAGCCCCGAAGTTGTGGCAGATACCAAGCGCAGCACAGGGTTTGCAAAGGTCAAGCCTGGTACCATTGCACATTTCCAGATTTCTCGAATAACTACACATTTGTTACATCCTCAGAGGCCATGATTTTTTATGACAGCAGCGTTTCTTTTTGCTTTCTTTACAATTTCCTCACCGTGATCCCGCAAGTAGCCTGTACCACCGTTTATCGCCTTAACTTTAGGTAACTTTAGGTAGCATGATTGTTAAAAACCATCACTCTTGATTTTTCTGCGCTAAATTTTGATCTTAGAACATTTGCCTCTTCCACAGCTGTCTGCAAAGTCTTGGAGGCCTTTCTGGCTATCTGCTAGAAGAATATCATCTCCATATATCAATCCCGATAAGCAGCTAGTCTCCAATTCACCCCCCTTCCGCCATGACATTGTAAAAGCCAATCCGTTTAATCCCGCTGCTGTAGACCATGAATAGAAGTGGTGATAAAAGGACATCCCTGCCCAAGTCCCCTTTTAATAGTAACGCCTTTCCATCCTCGCCTACTTCTAGGAGATGACCCACTTGTAAATACATGTGTGTTGTTTCATTCCTAAAAGAAGCAAAGCTTTTAAATGAGTTATAGATTTTTTTAGCCAACTTTTCAGACCCATCACACGCATAACAAACTAAACCTCGCGCTTGGCGCATGATGGCCTTAGTAGCCTATGTGCCATTAAACCCCACTAAACTAGCTTTTTGCACTGCCCAAGGCCTGCCACTTAACTGCTATGTTATTTTGTCTTTCAATAAACTTATTTTCTTGTCCATACCCTTTTCCAGAATTTGCCACATGAGGGCGTGGCTCACATTACCGTCAGCCCCTTTGATATCTAAAAACGGGTGCTTATGAATTGTCACGCCATCCAGAAACTGTCAATAGAAGCTTTCTGCTCTAGCCGCCATTGCCTTCCGGAAATCACTTTTTTCTTTCCCGGCCATTCTGCATTTCTCAATAATCTGAAATAATGGCCACGGGTATCGCCACTATTCGCATACACTTGATTTTTTTACTCATAACAACCACCGTTTTTTGACACATTGGCTGTAATTAAAAAGCTCTCGTTCGCGTAGAGTTCTCATTCCTGTTACACTTAGTCATTGTACTTATCACAACAAAAAAAGAGAAGACGAAAGTGGTTGGCGCTTTCAGGCTACCTTGCGGCAGGCAGTGGAGGACCAGGGTTGCTTAAATATTGAATTCATAAAAAAAAAAAAGTTTGACTCGGAAAACATTAAGGCTGTAATTGTTGCCTCTACTTGCCAGATAGCCCAAGGGACACTTCTGAATATTTTTCATGTGTTTACACTATGCGCATGTAATAGCAATAAGATTGTTGATCCAAAAGCACAAGTGCATTAGAATAGCCCTAAGGTCTATACCTATCTGCCACCACTCATTAAATTCTGGACTATGTGTTTCCGTCTACAAAAAGAGATACATCAGGAGAACCTTTGCCCATGAACTGAAGGCAACATATTATGGTATATGAGATTTAGTCCTAAAGTAACACTGGCTATGAAGGGCACCACAGAGGAACACTCCAGATTATAATTTTGACCACCTGGGGTCATAAAATGCTGTGGCAACCTTTTCAAAAGCATGCATGATCATCTATGACCATGTATGCAACACAAAAATTACTCTTATCCGTAAGCAGAAGCTGTACTTTATATATTTCATACAGCTAAACAAGCTGAAGTGTGTAAAATAACATTTGAATGAATTACGCACGAAAACTGTTGAAAATTTATAACACCATGTTCAAAGAACAAATGAAACTGAATGCTTTATTTACAACATTCAACGAAATGAATATGCATACCAAATCACATTAGTTAGCTATGGTTAAAACAACACAAACATTAAGAACCCAGTGGTTTCAGAACATGTATGCAGCACAATGAGCCAATCATATCCGTGAGCAGAAGTTATACTTTACATATTGCACTCCAACGTTGCTCACATAACCGAAATGCCAGTTGGGAACACTTCATAGCCGGCTCCTTTCTGAGAGCCACGCAAACTGAAGGTTTGCTGTAAATAAACAGTTTGTAAAATAACTTATTTGAATGAATGAAACAGTCACAAAAGCTGTTGAAAGTTTAACACACACCAAGCAAGATGGTGGTTGTCAAAAAAATAAGGGGCAAAATACAGTAGCCACATTTACAGAACAAATGCAACTGAATGCTTTGTTTACATCATTCAACAAAACTAAAATTATGTACATCAAATCATTCAGTAGTTATCAATAGTTAAAACAACATATATAATAAAACCGCATTCAGTGGTTTCAGAAGGCGGCTCCCGTTCTATGAAAAAACTCACCGAGCAGCGGGCTCAAGCAAGCAGCTGAGCCTTTGTCTTGACTATGACTTAGAAAAGAACACAACACAAATGCACCATCCTGTACATGTCACATTAGCACTGTAAATTATGCTAAGGGCTCAACTCGTGGTATCTCTTACGCAACTGTACCAGACGTTTTTTCTGCTCTGTGAGTAAGCACTCCAGGCTCTCTGCATCCTTGTCTTGTGGCACAGTTTCTGAGACTTCTGTTAAGGCCACTTCCTTAGTTTCTGCAGTTCGGCCTGAGTTAAGTTTGACCACTGAGACCATCTTGTTGGGCGTCAGCCTAACCTCCGGTGTGTCAACCAATACAAAAAGTTCTTTGCGCTTTACGGAGGCCAGATTTACAAAACCTTTCGACATGAGACTGTCATTGAGATGATACATGCTTACGACGCAAGGTCTGTCGATGCAGTTCGAGGGAAGAATGGCCCCACTAATTGCATCGTGTGATGTAACTGATGGCTTGGCCTTTTTACGTGGTGCAGGAGGGTTCCGTTTCGTGTTCTGCCGCCGGCGTTTGCGTGACCTGTAGTCCCGTTGTACTGACGATCTCGCGGGAGCCCGTTTGCGGCCTGGTCCCGTCTTCTTTTGTGCCTTGGCTGGAATGGAACAGTCTTCACTAAGGCAGCTAGAACTTGATGATGAAGAAGAGGAGCTCTCAAAATATGTCTTGTCAAGCTTCTTCCGAACTTGGATGATTCTGTTGGACACTCTGAGGCGCACATCAGGCTCCAACAAATTTGAAGCGTTGCCACTGACGGCGGGATGCACGGACTTTTGCCGTGGGGCTTGGGCCGTTTTGAGTGAGCTGCCCAATAGTTCTGGAAAGCCAGCACCTAAACTCTGAGACTGAGAACTTGGGACCTCGGCATTCACACGCACTATGTGTGCTGTCACAGGCACAGAGGGTGCCACTGCTAGCACGGGTTTCGCAGGCTGTGGTCTGACAGCCATGATCGTAGCAGTCGTTTGAATACCAGGCAGAACTTTCCTCACCGTCCCTGAGGACACCGCAGAAATGGGGGCAGATGTTAAGCAGATGGCTGACTTCTGATGAAGAGGCGCTGCCTTTGTGTCAATGGGTGCCACAACAGGTACAGCTTGTTGGCCTGGTTTCAGAGGTTTTTCAATCACCTCTCCATTTTTGACATAGCGTATTGCTCGTGGCATAAAGCAGAGCTGCTTCGCTGCTGAACTGCCATCTTCGATGGCTGCTGAGGGTTCTAACGGTGTCAGAACGACCTGGTTACCGTCTGCTAAACATTTTACCCTGACTGCCGTGTAGCCAGCCGGCAATGTTTGCTTACTGCTGGAAACCTTCGGCTGCCCTTGAAGCGTGTCAGTGTTCACAGGTCTGGTGCTGGAGCCAGTTTGTCCGCCTGCAAATACACTAACGGTGGCAGTGCTGGAAACTTCACGGCCAGCAGCAATGGTAGCTGCAGCTGGTTTGCTACAGCGGAGAATGTTAGGCTTGATTTTGGGAGGAACGGGCACATTAGGTGGTGGGAGGGGTGATGGTGATCGATCTTTGTCAGCATCTCTGAAATTAAATGAGCTTACATCCTTCCCATCCCAGTGCAGTTTGATGATCTCGTCTTCGGAAAAATCGTTCGAGATATTGTTCTGATTAAGGAATGCTGTAATCCCAGCCTTCACTTCCTCGGAACTAATCATCGGAACCTCATCTGAAGTTATGACAATGCGGCGAAGCGGTTTGTGGAATGAAGTTACACCCTGATTTTTTTTTACAGCTTCTTTACACAAGTTTTCTTTTTGATAAGCATTAGGCACAGAGTCGCCAGCAGGTTTTTCTGCAGAAGCAGGGCCTTCCTTACCTAAAACCTTCCCAGGGGATGGCAATGTCTTGTTCTCAAACTGAGTTGTAGATTTTTCCAGCCTTTCTTCTGGTTGGGCATTAAACACAGTGTCGCCCATTGGTTCTTCAGGAGAAGTGGGCTCTACTTTAATGGCAACTTTTTCACGGAGCTGCAATGGCTTGTTCTGACTGGCAAAATTTTCTGGCCTTTCGTCTTCCTGAGCACTGAACACAGGGTCACATGTTTCTTTGTGCGGAGAAACAGGCTCCGATTTTATAACAAACTTGCTGGGACCCAGTGGCAGCTCGTTAGCACTCTTGTCTCCGGCTTCCAATTCTGCAGTCAATGTGTCGTTTTTGGCACGGTGAAACAAGGATGACAATATATTTTTCTCTCCTTCAGAAAATAAGCCAGTGTCCTGCATCATAGACTCCTCAAACAACTTAATGGCTGTCTTGAGCTTATCAGACTTGGCGCAAGGCAGTGTGGCATTTCCGCTCAAATTGCTTGTAGATGGCGCTGGTTTAAAAGCAATCTGTGATGCAAACATAGAATTTCCCTCTTTCATTTGAAATGAACACAGCTCAATGATATCGCTTTCTTTCCCACTTTTTCCTGCCCGTAGGGTGCATGTAGAGGCCTGGGTGTCTTTAAATTCTGGTACCTTCTCAGGGCTTATATTTTGGCATCCCTCTTGAGATTTGTTGCTAGTTGCTGCACTGCTTGTGCGGCCACTGTTGTTCTCTGCTGCAACTTGCAATAACTGATTGGAAAGGGCCTGGCTAGCATCTTTTTTTGCAAGACTGCAAATACTGATAATCTTAATGCCATAGCCATCATCTTCCTTCTCCTGTGACACATGTGGTTGTGTCACACCTGGCGCCAAGCTACGCCATTCCTTTTTCAGTACCGATGCACCAGTGTCGCTCTGTTTCACCGAGACCGAGACTTGACTCTGCTTCATAGGTGGTGTGTTACTTGCCGCTGGCTGTGCTCCAGAAGACAAGTTTTGCAAAAGTTCTCTCACAGTACCATGTTTAGGAGCAGAGCTGACGTGGACCACTGCAGGTGGGTGTTTGCCTCGCTGCAAGCTGCTGCTGTTTGTGTCACCCCTTTCAGTAGCCACTGGACTGCTGCCATCTTTAGTGCAGTTCTGAAGCTTAGGAACACCCGTATCTAACTGCTTTGAAACAATATTGTGGTCTTCCCTCAAACCTGGCTTAGAAGTGTTCGTAGCAACTGGCCCTATACTAGGCAACGGGGATATCTTCTGATCATATGGTCCAATGCTGGTCGCAGCAGGTGCCTGAATTGACAACCCCCCAGTGCGAGTGAGAGGATTCTGCAGAGGCATAGTGTCATTGCTTGGCACTGTCCGAGTTGCGTAGAATGTTGTACCATCTTTCAGCTTCCTGACAACTAAAATGGCATCTGATGAGGGCACCCTGACGGCACTTCCATCATCCTTTGATGGCGCGGCTGATTTTATGGAAACTTCAACCACGCTCTTCAATTCTGGCAGCCGGGCAGCACTTTGCGTATAAGAGCTAGGAGGCTGGACAGCCACAGGCAATGCAGGCATGGCCAATTTCGTGGAAACCTCGATCCCATCTGGCAGTTGTGCAGCACTTTGTGTAGAACAGCTGGGAGTCACGACAGTCGCAGGTAATGTAGGTGCGTCGTCGGGTACCGCGTATGGATTGCGCCACAGTCTCACAGGAACTACTAGGTTGGATGGCAAAGGATTTCTCGGCCAAGCCTGTTCAGGGTTTCGAACCATGCTGCCAGCTCCTGCCATTTTGTTAGGCACTACAGGAGAAACAGCACATGCCGTCAGTGGTTGTGGAAGTACTTCTGCAATTTTTGCAACGGGCCAAACTTTTATCTTTCCGTCAAATTCTTTCCCACTCTGAGGTGTTTTCTTCTTCGAGTTTGACATTGTGAGCCAATTTTCTAGTGTCGACTTGGTCGAGGAGCTGTCTACTTCGCTTGCGGTGGCCACTTGCCTGCAATACAAACATACTCGTTTAGCAAAAACCAGCAGAAAGTATAAATTTAGCTAGACAGAAACACAGGCATCAGGTCAGTTTTTCTGGTGAACAAAAGATGTGACTAACAGATCTCAAGGATGAACAAAAGGTACTGAACCATTCACCTTCCTTCTGTAAGCATTCTCATCTGTTGAGGGAAATGAGGGAACTGAAGGATATTCGAATATATGATCTGATCTATTCACATATCCTTGAGTTCATTCATCCATTTTTTGCACCTCAGAGTGCTCACCGATGACACACCTTTGGAAAAGCTAATATAATGCATAAGGATTGGAATATTGGTTGTGCTTTCTTTACAAAAAAAAAAGAAACAATGGAGAAAACTTGACCATTGTCTTATATAGCAGTCACTAGTGAACGAATTAAAGGAGACTTGCAAGAATCTGCAACTAAGTCAATTCCTTTCAATGCCGTCTCCATGATCAGCAACATGATGTAGCAATGTTGTGACAATGCTAAAAATAGGTGAGTGAGACACCTAAAAGTGAGTGCGCAAACTTTCTATAACAGATCGAAGCTAGGAAACAGTCCGACCACCTCGGCTGGCCGCCTACGACATTCATCTTTGCCGGCTACTATTTGTGGCTGGGTGTTGTCAGCATGAAAATCTATTCCCGAAGCGACAGCATGCAAATATATTCAGAAATGCAGCAACAGCAACATGCTGGGTGGCACAGAGATGAGCAGTGGAACGTGGTAAGCAAGGAGCTTCTGTGATCCAAATTGACTTCAGATGACTGTGAGCAACACTTGCACGCTTTGTGGCCCTTCTGTCATGTAATGAGTACAAACAGCATTTAAACTGAAGAAAAAATATACTGTGTTAAGAGTAGGTAGAGCTGATTGAGCTGCATTTGTTTTTGTAGATAAGAGTGGTTGTCAGTAGAACACTGCACGGGCCCATTGCTCCACGCCCATTCCTAGCCCGAACCCACGCTGACATGGAGCGGGCCCGAACCGGACCCGCGCTACCAAGAAACGGCCCGGCTCTGGCCCGGCAATTAGTCTGCGTGGACTCCTTAAGAATGTACAGTTAAGGCAAAAAAAGAAATGCTTAACAATTTGCATTAAATCATAACATAGTCCAGACTGACATGCAATAAAAAAGTCCCTGTCCCGAATAACACGCAACAAAAATTCCAAGAATGTAGAAGAAAAAACATTTCCAGAAGACTGCATGAAGTATAAAAGAGTAAGAGACTGTACTACCAACGCTCTTATTTGCTAGATTCGGATGTAGTGGCTATCGCATGAAGAACTATTCACCTACCTTCGCATCCACCACATGCGCTAGCCACTATGTCGGAAGCGAGATTGTAATAAACTTACCAATAATATTGTATGCGCTCAGAGCTGTGAGTTATTTCAGTTGCTGAATTAGTGCTTGAGGGTGTGCTGTTCACAAATTTTTTCTCCTTTGGCCATGAATATATTTCATGTGTAATTTTTAGTTTACTATTACAGTTGAACCTAGCTATAACTAACATGAATAAAGTGAATTATCGTATAAAATGAACTAAAATCATGTTGGTCTATGGTTTATTTATACGGGAGTTCTTTCTGTATAACGAAACAAAAATTTCAAAATTTGACGCTAGATCGGTTATAACGAAGCAGTTATTTTGCATTAAAACGGCAAAAAAAAATGCGTAAAGGAATCAGAAAAAAAACATCAAGAAACGAAATTTTTCAATCGAATCGGCTGCCGCAGAAGTGTGTTTAAATTGCCCGCAAGCTCGCATACCACGTCATTTAGCGGCAGCAACAAAAACTACAGCAAGTGGCTTATGGCCTCAGAGATCACATCTTCGCACGTGGTGATCTCGAAGGTCACGAACGGCCATGGCCGGACTCTAGCGGCGCCGCCAAAGTGTGTTTAAGTCGCCCGCGCGTTTGCGTGCTGGGTCATCTAGCGGCGGCGACAAAAACTAGCACCAACAGCCTGTGGCCTCCAAGATCCCACCTCCCTGTGAGATGATCTCCAAGGCCATAAACGACCATGGCCGGTCTCAAGCTTCGCCGCCATTGCTCGAGTCCAACGCATGTCATCACCACCACCCCCTGATCCACCATCCACCAACACCTGCCATGCCTCTGCCACTGTGGCTGACCCGTGCACACATGCTACACTCCCCCAAGTCCGTTGGCTCCATCGTGCAAATTGCGCTCGGAGGCAACATCCTTTTTTAATAGCTTTTAATTAAAAAATTGTGCTTTTTCGCACTCTTGTGTTGTCCATATTGGTGTGCATTTTATTTCGTTTTATTAGCAAACTTATTTACAAGAATTTGGGCACGCACTTTAATAACGAATATCGGATATAATGAACAAATTTTCGTGCTCCATACTACTTCGTTATAATGAGGTTCAATTGCATGAGTCTTCTTTTGATATAAGCAACCCACTTCTGTCTTAGTCCTGAATAGGACAGATATTATTGCTAAAACAAATAAATAACAGCACTGCTTAATGGCACATACCAAATCAAAATGGGCAAAACAATCTGACATAATATTCTTTTTAGGAGAAAAGGGCACTGTATCAGCAGAAGCAAATGCATAATCAAGAAATTTTTGGCAAGTCATTTTATTTAAAGCTATTGTGCTCATGCATGTTTAAGAGCTATGGATTACAGGCATTTCAACCCTTTCGCTGCCGGGCGTTTCTGGCCGTGACGCACCTCCAGTCTCAGCTTGGTTTTAGGAAACGAGCATAGCAATTTATTTTTGATTATGGTTGCTATACAAATAAAATAGTCAATGGAATATGCACATTTCAGTGTTCTGCAGGTGTTTTTAAATAAGATCATCATCATTATCAGCCTGATTATAGATTAGATAAATGAGAAAGAAATAAACTGCCCGATACTTCTTGAGAGACCGAGTCCAAGCTCGACTCGTATTTATAATCAAGAACCATTGCTCCAGTCTGCAGTCAAAGGTCCTGCGCGATCAGCCATTCGAAAGTAACCGTGCGCACGGAGGGCGCACTTTCGGTGTCTCACACAACGGAGATAAATGGCACGTTGTGAAATCAAGATGACAGAGGGAGATGGAAAGAAGCTAAAACAACCTCCTTTGCTGCTGCTAGCCGCAAGCAAGGGCGCGGCAAGAGACAGCGAAAGCAGTGATCGAGTCATGTGTCGACCTATTGGACAGGCACCGGCGCTAGCCCCTGAACATGATGTGTCGTAGCAGACACGCC
The DNA here is from genome assembly GCA_023969395.1 of Amblyomma maculatum. Taxonomy (NCBI): domain Eukaryota; kingdom Metazoa; phylum Arthropoda; class Arachnida; order Ixodida; family Ixodidae; genus Amblyomma; species Amblyomma maculatum. The sequence goes on along the minus strand of JAJIZL010018982.1, from coordinate 647,407 downwards.
AAACAGAATAAAAATAAAAACCTGCAAACCTGCGGCACATGGCAGAACAACCCTTGAACACGTACCCACACATACGTGCCGCGAAACGCGCGCGCTGCATGATCGCTTAGAGAGATAGAGTACGCGCGCAGAGCGACCACGCCCTCCTGCAAAGAAGGTTATGGGCGTGGGCGCAGTCGCTCCATACTTGAAATTATACATACCAACACAACGCGGGGCGAAAATACGAACTTGTAGAAAGATTTGACAGATTGCGCAGCCTGTCCAAGCGCGCCAGCTTCGCACTCAGGCGCGAAGTTTTGAATGCACGATAGACAATGTACCGGTACGTCGGCGACACTGTGGGGGGAAGCACGAAAACGTAGCGGTACGTTCGTGACAGCGGAGGAGTTAAATATGGCTCCTTATTCGCAATTAGTTCTTTGGGAATGTTATTTGCTTAATTACACACAAAGAGACTGTCCCCGGCAGCTATGCCACAGGAACCTGCGTGAGCATGGGCAGGAAAAGATAAAATGCACAATCTACTGAAGAATTCATGGCCACACCCCACATCTCTATGAAGACCAAAAGCAATACAGCTGTTTATTGTGCAGGCATGTGTGTTTGAATACCTGAAGATTCCTAATGCAGTATGTTCATATCCAATGCAGTTTCTCGTAGCATAGAGATGTTTTTCCTTTGAGGTAGGGAGGGGGGAAGACTGGCTGCAGCCGGGTATGTCCTGTTTCAGTGACCCTTATGAGGCTTTAGATGTCCAGTCGTTGGCGGTAACACAATATCAAAGCTAGATCCGATGAAGTGTGTTCACCGATTGCTGAAAAATTCAGTGCTAGCATCGTTGTGTATTTTAGTAGGCGAATATTCATGTAAATGAGCCATGTATATGCGTTGCAGCACTTCACAAGACCTGCACTGCATTAGGGCACGCTGCAGGGTTTTGCGCTTTTTCATTTCAACTTTTTCAAGTGAGTCGTTGAACACCACGAGGCACCTTACTTGGACAAACCACTGAGTGCCGCTGATTAAACCCGGTCTACAAATGAGCTTTCTCACATTCGGTGTTAACAAATGTGCTATTAGTGGTTTATCCATAAACCACTTGAACCATTTTAATGCCAGGATTCCCTAATTTACAAAAGCAGCCATACACAGCTAGCCCCAGCTCTGCCTGAGCCCGCCACTTTAAGCAAAGACTCAGCCCAGGCCTGTAACTTCAAGCTCGAACCTGACGCGGGCCTGGCAGAACAGCAAATTTCAGGTCCAGGCTTTCGGGCCGATCCGAGCCCGTGCAGTGCTCTAGTTGCCAGTATGTTTGTCACTTAGCGCTTTATCTTTCTCATTTTGAGACCACAGTTGTACCCACAGCCACACTCCTCACGTTACACCACCTGTAATCACACGCAGTGTAATGTGTGATAAATCATAAAGTACTGCCCACACACACCAGAAGATCAGTTTCAAGAACTTTCCTAAGTGAGTGGTGATCGCATCAACGCGACAACGATCATGAACTTCCCAAACTCAAGAATGAACAACAATCTACGAATCAGTTTAGAATACAAAGTAAACAAAACACCCAGAATCGAAGATGGAAAGCCACCAGAGGCACTCTGGGTAGCAAACAGTGAGAAAAGAGTAGCCGATCTCGAACGCGAAGTAGGTGTGCAGCTCTGCTTTGCCAGGTTAAACTGAATAGACCTGCATGCTTCACCCATGGCAACACTAACGAGATACGTAGCTCAGCCAGTGCAGCCATATTTTCTCCCCTCTCAAAGGTCACAAAGAGACAGTGCAGACAGACATCGGCAAAATGCAGGAGTGTGGGTGTCTCTGGTCGACTGCAAATAGGGTCTTCTCAGCGAGCTTCCTCTTCTCTCGCTGGGAGATAGAAACAAACTGGTTCACGTAGCCGGCGGAGACTTCACTGCTTTTGCGGCTCAGGTTGTGAGCAGCACCTGGATGTTGCTCGGCAGGCCTCATCCCTTGTACAGCTGTGGCCTTTGTGAATGAGGCATATCTGGTGCTCGTGCACTAAAAATAAAAGCAGTTGGCAAAGCACAGCTATGACTCGGGCGTCTGCAGTGCTTTGTGCTTCCCTCTAAAATTGAAGGATAAGGAAAATTTGGCTTGAAAAAGCTAGCTGACCAGGCGGGAGTGAGAACAGCCTTGGAGAGAACACGCAGAAAGAGACGAGCACCTCAAAATCGCTTGATGGGACAGAGCCTTGACAGCATTGTTAAATGGAGTTTTCAAAAAACTTTTCTACTGGCAGGTTCCGGATTCACCACATCACAGGAGTGTAATATTTTCAGACAATGGGTGGTTGGGCATGTCATAAATACCAACGCTTTCAGACCCCCCCATATAAGACCGACAGTGTGGTGCCTATTGAAGAATGCGGCTTACTGGTGTATGTGACAAAGAGAGAAGGAAATAAATAAATTTGGAAATCATATAGACCTTTTCCCAGTAGCACACCCATCAAACCAAGCATGTCTGACGAATTGGGCAAGGTAAGACACAAGCGCATCCAATTTAAACTGCGCCTGCTAAACCCCCTCACGTCCTTACTGGGCGTATTCTTTTATAACGATAGGATTGGCTAGTTTTGTGAGAGGAGTCTGTGCCACCTGACCACAGTAAGTGGGCGTGAGTCATTTGTGGACCTACCTCCAGCACTGCACTGCATCTGTTCAATCGCACACAAAGGAACGGATCATGCTCCGACTTACACTAAAATGCTGAAGAAATGCTGACGAACTCTGCTGCATGTTTTTGCTTGATGCTATTAATTATGATTATTATATGGCTCATCCCCAAAAGTACCTCCTCAGCAAATGACCATGCTGGAGAGCTTAGAGAGCTAGCTGCTTTATAGTATCTGCTAATAAAGGAGAAAATGACAAGTGATTTTTTAAAGAAAGAAATTCCACGTTTGTCGAATTTTATGTTAGGGGAGGGAGGGGGAGGGTAACTAGGGCAAACTACCAGCTTCAGATACAATGAATGAAATTCACATGACAATCAAGGTCGTTATAAGTAGGCTCGACTGTGGTTTTATTTTTACAAAACAAGAGGTCGACACATGAACTGTGTGGAGCAGAGGTGACAAAAACTGACATTTTATGTTTGTTAGGCTTGCTCACAAAACAAAAACATTCACCCCCATCCCGGCTTAGCCTTAGGATAATGTGTATTTGTTGAAATTTCCAGCATTGTTTCATTAATAAAAAATGCAACGCTCCTAGGCTAGTTCTAAATGAACAGAATGCCGATGCAGTAAAATTGAATGCAGTAAAACTTGGATATAGTTAAAGTGAAACAGCAGCCCCATTTTTACTTCCCATCCAGACTTTAATTTTTTTTTTTTTTCATCAGCAGTAAAGACATCTTTAGTAAAAAAAGAAAGAGTGGCTATAGTAAAGAACAGATGGTTGTGATGGCGTACTACCTGGAAAGATGATATAGTGGCCAACCTTCTGTCTAGGGTCGTGAAACCAACATTCCTAAGCAGTGCTTTTTAAGTTGGCTTGGCCATTGGGCTACACAGGTGTAAGACGAAGCCAGCTTTACAAAGACATAGGGATCGTAAGGTAATGCATGCAGCACGCATGAAAAAAAAGGGGGGAGGGGGGTCATACTATGTTTCATAGACCCAACATCGTATAACTCAGTACCCTTGGTAATGAGCTTTCTTAGGGTAAATGTTTTCCTTGCTAGGCTAGGGCCTGAATTTGTGCAGATATACTGTGTTGTGTCTACAAGTTTTGGGATTCCATTTTGGTGCCAAGATTCTCCGAGCCGGTCAACAATGTGGTTAATTTTCCTTGGCCAGTCTCGAGTAACTCTGTAGTTATGCCCTAAAAAGTTGACTTCTGGTTTTTGAAAGCCTGTTTGTTTGTTTTGTTTTTTTTTTTTTACACTTGCATCCTGCAGTCTCTCTTCGACCCTTTCAGTGTACTGAACTTTTTTGCTGGTTTCTGTGCACACAAGAATGCCATCCACTGAGTTGACAGCACTCAACATGCCTTCAAAGTACTCTTGCGACAACTTGTCGGAACTCCTCATGTGCAGTGGCAATTCCAAGTGGCACTCTCTTGTAGCACCACATGCCTGGCATACTGAACGAAGGGTAGAAATATCTTCGTGTTTCCATTGTCTTTAGCAGATACTTTATTTATGCAAGCACTTCATTCAGTTCTACTACATCGATCCAGTCCACATATTTGGCTTTTCTTTCTGCTGGACCAAAATGGTCTTATTATATAATAAAGTTGGCTCTGTGAATTTTCTGGTGTATCCTTCTTTCGTATGCTTTTTCATTCTTCCTTGATTTCATCCATGAGTGCATGTAGGGTCCTTCCAGGCGGTTTGTTTTATAAGCTTTTGCAGGCTGCTTGCTTGATGTCCACATCACACTCAAACTTTCTGATACATCCAGTGCCTTGGACGTTATCTTCCCTTTCGTTTTCCCCAGACTGCATGCACTCTTTCACCAGGCTGTGTAATTTAATGGCGTTCTGTCCTATCACCGACGCGAGAACAGTTTCGATGGCTACAAATTTCAGCTTTCCAGGTTGCTGTGCAGGTTTCTGTGGCTTCAGTCATCACTTCTGCTTCTTCCGAAAACAGACGTATGTGAAGAGGCACTGTTTGCAATTTACTTAGTGGTAATACATGGCACCGTGCAGCTCTGCCCCACTTCGTAATGAGTGTGGTGCCCCCCTTAAAATGAATTTCTTCTTGCCACACTGCCTTGCTTTCTTTTGTCTCTTTATCCTCAAATGGGTGCACTTGAAGCTGCGTTGTTCTGCTCGTTTGAGACACCGTCACTAAGTGCCTCATCCGCTGACTCTTAAGGTTCTAGGCTTCTAATTGCCCGCACAGAATTTGCAAGCACACTTGGTCATCCTGAAATCCTTTTCTGTAATATTTTTACCTCCGTGGCAGTCCCTTTTGAGCCTGAATTTTCATCCTTAAATGATCAACAGCCTTCTTGTCCTTGCCCACAATTTACTTAAGTTGCATCGATGCTTGTCACTTGGCCCGCATAAACTGATGGCATTCTGAAATCTACGGCAGGTTCATTCAGTGGCCTCTGTCACACATGGCAATTGATTACGCCAGCTACGATACAATCTCTGAGCAGGTCATCAGCCAGATTGCCAATATGGCACTACAGTCTCACTGCCGTCAGTACTCGGTAAAGGGCCCACCTTACTTTTGCTCCATTTTGTTGAACATGTATGATTTATAGTTGGAGTGAAGTTCTCTCTAAATCTTTGCTTAACAACTCTGCATTTATCTCTCATCTTCGCCCAGCAATGTGTTCGAAATGGTATTTGCACATCCAGACCTATGACCATGAAATTTTTCAGTTGACACTTCCAGCACCTTTTTGTGCAGTTGTATCACTATGGTGTACCACTCGTAGCTTTGTAGCCATCCTCCCAAGCATTTTGCGACACTGATAGCATGCCAAGTGGTTTTCGAGCCTTTAGACCGCAGCCCACTGAAGTTTCAAAATTCACACAGGCTTGCTTCATGTTTATTGGCTATCCAGTTCCTTCTCCGCCATTCTTGTCCACCACTTTTTCTATGCCTGTCTTTTCCTACATTTCTTCCTTCTTCATCTTAGAAGATGCCACTTCTGACACTATGTAAACAAAGATTATTTCAAAATACACAGGTTACACAACTGTGTTCATCATTGACTTGATATTGTCATCACCTGATGGCCTACCGTCAAGCTTGTCTTGGCTTTGACCAGCTGCGGCTACCCTGGCATTCTAATCCAGAGCTATCAATCAAGAGGGGAGTTTACAATGTATGACTGAGCACATAGACAGACAAAGTGCAAAGGTAAGGCTAAAGTTAAGAGATTGCAAATAGTACTTTTTCAAAGCTATAACAAACACTCATGTATTTATTAGATACTTTGTGAACATTGGCACAAAACAGTTCACGAAAACAATGAAGCGCTATCTGTGGCTCTAAACTCGAAGGTAAGCCTGTGACTGCTGAAAAATGCAACAGTGATCTTCCAAGGTGCATGCAGTCAGTGTGGCAACTCTGTGATTGTTGTCACATCAAGCACAATTGGAGATTACCAAGTGCTAAGCTAAGAACACAGCAAACAAACCAGCACCACAAGTAAGCTGACGAGAGGAACGAGAGTTATAACCCATGGCCTTCGATACTAGATATGAAAGCAGGACTTGTCAAACGTGGTTGAATCCAACCATGTCTTATCTTTGAACACCATAGTGATACCACTAGGGTGCTCTGCGTCAAGGCGCTGCACATGCAGACCAATTTCTGTAGCATACTGCGCGGCGTCGAAGAAAGTCGTCTTTGAATCGGCTACCCGAGAGAACTATGATGAGCCCAATTTAAACTTTGTGTCTCTTGTTTGAAAGTGTGGGTGTGCAAATAGTTGAAATCTCAAATATGAACTGAATATGTTTGTTATTTGACTCGCATTCGATTATAAAAGCTGGTATTCTTAGTGCTCCAAATATCTGAAGATTACTAGACACACCGAGAATTTTTTAATATTTGAACACAGCTGTACAGTATTCCGAAGTCTTCAGAAAGAGTAAATTCTTGTGGACTGGAGCCTGAAGGGACCAGAAAAAAATATGCAAATTAGCAGGAAGTTCGAATTATCAATAAGCCTGAAAAAAAAAAAAAAATTAACGCCAAACACTGTTCCTTTTCGCAGTGCGATATTGTAGCAATCATTCACGGCAGATCTCATGCGGTGAAGCACCGAAGTGAAGCGCGTACTGTGCTGGAACGGCACAAGACTAGTGCGGAGTTTCAGAGTACTGGAAGCAGCATGTGGATGCATGCGAGGGATAATATGCATAGGCATTATGTGCATACACATTTCTGTATCAAGTGAAAAAGCAGTTACGATTAGAGGGGGTGTTATGCCCATGTGTAGAGAATGTCAACTTGGTGAACATGTCGAGCAGCTGACCTTCCTGAAAATTTCCGCTGTTTTTATCAGCACTAATCAGCTGGTGCCTTTTGCACTTGCACAGATTACTGGTGCATGTCATGCTGTTTTTTTTCTTCACTGATCAGACATTCGATTCGGTGTTCGAAGGCAATTTTCCTCCCTGTTTGTGTTCAATTCATATCTGAAAATTTCAATATTCACACACCCCTACTCAATAGGTATTCGGTCACACTCAATTCGTTTCAGATAATCTTGAATGTGCCCATTTTATTTGTTCAGACAATCGAAAATGAGAATGTTCAATTCTTTACTTGAATGTTTTGAGCATTCACACAGCGTACTCAGCCAAACGCTACAATCAATAAAGCCAAAGAAGTACTTTAGGCTAGTTAAGCACATAGCAAAGGATTTTATGGCAGGCAACTGAGTACTACAAGTACTGAAATGAAGCGGAAAATTCCCCTCAAATGAGCCCTCCAACTGATGGCACCAAACTAGTACGGTCATAACGCTGCAACAACCAGCCTACCACACACTGCGGCTGCGACAGAGGCAAGGCAGATTAGCATAAAGTGCAACAGGTCACTGCCATTACAATGGGTGGGCCTCCTCTGAGGTGCGCTTGTTGCTGGGTCATTCCATGCAAAACGTCCCAGACCCCAAAAGTGACCACTGCCAATTCTGGTGACAAAAAAAATAATGGGCTTGCTGACATTTCTGCGAAACCTCTTTCATTGCAGTATTTTTATCCAAAAAATGTATTGCTGACATCAGCACTATTTGAAGTTCTCACGAAGGAACAAAAATTGGTCTAAAAAAAAATTCTTCAAACATCCGTGAAAAATGCGTGAATACACTGCTGGCATATCGCGATCCAAAGACTGCTTTGTACCTCAACCTCGAGACGCAGCTTCACAAATTTATTGAGGAGCAGAGGAGTCATGGCCACGCTGTTTCAATAGAGATGGCTCAAATGGACGGCCTGAAGCTAGCCTGGGAAATTAACATTCCACGCAAATTTCGTTCAAGCAGTGGTTGGCGTCAGCGCTTTATGACAGGACATGGATTTTTGATGCTACGGCAAACGAAAACGTGCCAGCGGCTATGAAGTCTTGGATGGTAGCAGTGAGAGCGGCGACGATTGAGAATCGCTTAACCACCGACACTGTGGCGGTCGTTTGAATAAATGTTCTGAAAATGAAATGATGACCGAGCATGCAGTTGTATCTTTCAGGTGCTAATTTTTTTTTTTTGTTTAGACAAACGTGCAAGTTATATGCGAAGGACTTTTTTTTTTTTTTTTTCGAAGTTTAAATTTAGCGGGGGGGGGGGGGGGGGGGGGGGGGGGGGGGGGGGGGTATTTTTGCCATAAAACAAGGTAAATTGTTCTTCCTCCTCATTGAACAAAATTAAGGAAAGCGCTCCCACCAATATTATACTAACTTGATTGAGCGTACAAAGCCCTCAAAATGAGATGTGAAAAACAGATGAAAGCATGTCTCTTAAAATGTATTACACAGATGTGAAGAGAGGCAGCCATGCATTCGCTCCGTAAAGAGCACAAAAGCATATGTAACGTGTACGTCTTCTGCAGTGAAGTCATAGTTCAGCAATGATAGCCAATGTGGCTGGTAGTTGTGGGATTGCAGATGGCAGGAATGCTAGACAAGATGAGACTTCTGGAGGAAAGACGCAGCACCTGTCCCTCTTTCTCCGACAAGGGTGCATTTGGATGGTGCGCCATCGCTCCTGTCGCGTGGCGTTCCTTGGCGCGCGTTCAAGTGTGGGATTGCAGATGGCAGGAATGCTAGACAAGATGAGACTTCTGGAGGAAAGGCGCAGTACCTGTCACAATTTCTCCGACAAGTGTGCGTTTGAATGGTGCGCCATCGCTCATATCCGGAGGTCGTGGGTTCGGTTCCCACCATCGGCACGTTGTTTATCTTTCTACTTTGTGTTTAATTATCTTTCCCCTAAACATGTTAATTACTAATTTATGTGATTACCGAAGTAAAAAAAAAAAAAATTGCTCCCGCTAAAAAAAAAAATAAAAAAATAGCGAAGACATAGTGTGTATATGAGCCATGTCAAGTGCTTTTATATGGACATTACCGCGGCAAACGGTGCTCGTTGGAACATGGTCAAAATAACCGCATACTTTCTCTAGAATACTTTCTAGTACACTATAGTTGTATAACGGGCAGTCCGCACGTTCATAACGCTTTTTGGAAGGGTGAAAACGTTTTGCGTCACAGCACGGCGTCAGCCGAACTGCAACGAAACGTGCGTATCAACAGGTAGGCACTTCACGAGCCACTACGCTTTAAGCGGTCAGCCAATACATGGGTTTAAATAGCGGCTCGGCCGGGGAATCTTCACAACTACGTTTTAACCGCAACTACTTGGTAAGCGGGTACGTATTAATGAGGCTTCACTGTACAGTAAAAACTCAGATATAGTAAAGTGAAACTGAAGTCCCAGTTCATCTTCCAAAGACGACTGTACATTTTCCCCCCATTATAGTAAAGACATTTTTGGTAAAAATCAATTAAAGTGCACCTGGCCGCAGCGATGACTCCTACGATATGACATCGCCGCCAGTGCACTACCTAGAATCGCGAGGAAAAGATTTCTCTTTTTGTAATTGAAACCAGAAAAATAACATTGAATGTCCTTTTGAGTGACTTTACCACCAGGCTTAGCAGTATTCAGGGAAGCCTACTTTACGGAGGCCTTAGAGCCGTGAGGGAAAGCACGCAACGCGTAGGAAAAAAAAAAAAAGTAAAGCTGTGGAAAGCAGGCGGCGCAGTCCCTTCAGAAAATAAGGGAGAGTAAAAATGCAGCAAGAAATAGGAAAGGGGAAGAAATGGGAGAACATTCACAGCAGCACGAAGCATGAGGCAGCGGAAACAAGTAGAGGTGCAGCGTGTGCGGTCTTGCAGCACTTGACTGCCATGCGCATTTATCATTTATTACCTTTTAAAAGACAGAAACAGCAAAAAGTAACAGAATGTTCATGTAGGGCTTTGGTTTTCACATAAAATCGAACTTGGTTGTAATTGTAGCCACAGTGTCCTCATGCTTAAGAGGTACTTTCACAAGATGTAAAAAAATTGTTATAACTGAAAAAAATTGAACGGAGAATGACAAGAGAGAGATGGAAGGTATTGCAGATTTTTTTTTTTTCATTAAGCAACAAGATATGTTCAGTAAGTAGGCATTTAATTAGCAGACACCATCTTCAGGACCAAGTCATCACCAACAACTGATACAGTAAAGACCCTGATATAGTAAAGGTTTTTGCTGGTCCCAGTGACTTTACTATAAAGGGGTTCTAATTGTATCCAGCATCATGGAGTACACAAAAATGACAACCACTGCTCTATTGGAGCGTTGAAGTGGATACTAAGTGCGGGAAACACAATCGACAGCTGTTTATTTGCGCATAAAGGCCAACCTTGGAAGATCTGGTGAATAAATAGATTATCGGAGTTGGCACAGGCCTAATCTTCTACAGTGCACTAAACACGGCCAGTGGTGACCAAGATGGTTACAAAGCTAGCCTGATATCTTGAACGGAGGTGTGGCTGTCAAGTGCCAGACAATTACGAAACAAATCCATTACATGACATCCTGGCAAGCAAAGCTATCACAGTGGTGACGGGCATACAGGAGTTCCTGATAACGGAAAATGGCTGTTCATGGGATTATCTTACCCCTTAGAAGCATGGCTCCACTTCTCGTTACAAAGGAGGATAGAATTCCTTTTCTGATGGCTTGCTTCTAATCAGAGTTTCTTGCCTGGTCCACTGCGGCAGTGAAAGTGATGGGCCACATATTGCGGCACACCTGGGAGCAGTGCAAACTGCAATTGAAGCATGTTTAGAGCAGTCCAAATGGAGTTTTGGAGCAGGGAAAATGGAGTTTTTGATAAGTTTTGGAGCACCTAAAATGTGGAATTGTCAAAGTTTAAACTGCCAAAAAATGAATTTTAGAGCAGTACAGGCACCCTAGTACCTGCACAACGAAGCATTGCATCTATAAAACTTGCAAAGTATGTTGCCATTCCTAGCTACTTCCTCAAAGAGCATTTTACTTTCATTAACTCCACCAAAATATCCCCAGCAGTTCTGTCAGGCACCCTGCAACTTGAACGATAATGGTTCATAATGGATAATGTGTATCATGAATAGATAAGGCTGGATAAGCATGCAGAAAAATTAGGGGACAGGACGTAGCTCCCAGCCTGTCCTCTCGTTTTCTGTATGCTGTCAAAACACTACTTTCATTATTCAAAGTTACATCTGGACTCCTCAGTATACATAACACAGTAGCTGCCTGGAAGTAACGCTAGTATACGAAAGCACCTGCATAGGGCAGTCAGTAGTCTAGCACAGTACAAACTTTTTAATTTGAACTTAACCGGGTAACCTCGTTAATTCGAACTTCATGGGGTCACCAGAAAGTTGGAATTATAAAATGGTTCCAAATAAACTGAGAAGAGTTACACACATACTGGGCAATAGCCTAGACTTCTTAAATAAGAACAGCGTAAGAACGCGTGTTTTCAGCATTTCTATCAATGCTTTGTTTCTTGCACACTGTTGGGATAGTCGATGCAAAACTGCTCGAAAATGGTGAGCACTTCCCTGGCATCCCTCAAAGTGTGACACAGAGGCAATCACAAGCAGCCTGTGTTGCGTGTGAAGAGGCTTCACTGCACGATGCTATGAACAGCACTTGACCAGCGCACATTTCTGGAGCAGGGCAAGGGCCAAGCAGACAGGAGCGACAGAAAATGCGCAGTGTCATTAATGAGTGAATGCTGCACAGCTCGGCTGGCTGATAGGAGGTCTATGGGGCTGAAGCATGCGCAGCCGATGGCTACCATTACCACAGGCTGGCATGAATGGCGCAAAGCTTATATGCGCACATCAGAGGTGTGCGATCAACTCTGCAGCTCCCAGTTCCGGTTTCAGGAGTGCCGTTTTGGAAATCACTATCACAATCGTACCTGGATGTGGTCGAACTGGTGCAGCCTTTATCCCTTGTGCATCGGTTCCACCAAAATGCAAAGCCCCGTGGTGGTCCCCAAACCCCCAAGCGCTATCATGAACTACAAAAATCCCGTGCCCTGCATCGTATGAGGCGAGGTTTCTTTCTTGATCTCTGTGGCACGAAATACGCAGTTTCCAGATTCGGACGGTAATGAAATGATAAAAGCGGCTGCTGCAAAACGACTGCTTCAGTGCATGCTGGCTGTAATTTCACCTCTTCATAATGGCGCCCATGCCTGGTTTGCTCCAGCCAGTTTATCAGCACTGAATACAGCAAAATGGTATTTCCATGTCTCCATGCATAATCACAGTTGCCACTGCTCACTGCATGCGTACTGTGTATTCATCATTCTACGCTGGCTATGCACACACGGACAGGCACAGGCACACCACTGGCCAATGACGCATTCCCTGTGAACTGCGTTCAGACAAGTCGTGGCAAAAAAATCAAGGGGGGGGGGGGGGGGGGGGGGTGCTCACCTTTACAAATTAATGTGGTCACATGCTTGCGGACTTGTAGCCTGTTCACCACAGATGCCGCGGATTTCCACAGTCTTACAGGGCCTGAAGCAAAGCGAATGCAAGAAGACCCGTATGAATACAAGAAAATACTGCTCTGCATGTTTGTTGCCTATAATTTTGCCTACCCTGCACTTTGCCTTCTACCATGCCACCCAAAGAAATCACACATTGCACTTCCTTAGCTCTGTGCATCTACAGTTGCTAGACTTGCAGCATGGGGCACAATCTAAGATTTCTTAGGTGTCGGCCCTGCAGAAAGGTAAATCTGAATGGACAGATACCTTTAGTCGCTACTAGTGATCCCGATTTTGACATATCGAGAGGCGATTCTCTGAATGTGGTTTACGAGGGCCCGAAATCAACTCAGGTAATGGGGGATGTGTTTGGAGCTGTGGATAATTCTGACCACTTGGGGTTCTTTCACGTGCGTTCGCACGTATACGGCCCCTTACGTTTGGCTTGGTTTGGTTTGTGGGGTTTGACGTCCCAAAGCGACTCAGGCTATGAGAGATGCCGTAGTGGAGGACTCCAGAAATTTCGACCACCTGGGGTTCTTTCCTCCATCAAAACACAGCCACCGCAAGCCAGATTTGAGCCCAGGTAGCCAAACACTACGGTCAAGTGCCCTGACCACTGAGGCACTGTGGCAGGCAGGCAATCTGATTTAGTTTCCCTTTAGGTGCTTCCCTCCTTCTGACATGTCAGAATAAGTTTGCTTGAAGTTGCCATCCAGTTCTGTGAGAGGACGTATCATTAATCTGTGGTCGGTGCTGAAGTAAACTATCTTGTTTTCCTATTAAAAAAACTGTTGATTTGTATTAGAGCTCAACTTTATCTAGCTTCAAAAAATGAAAAAAAAAAAAAACAAACATACTACGAGCTGCAATATGTCAAATGGTTTTTATTTACCTTTTTGCAAAAAAAAAAAAAAAAAAAAAAAAGGATATTGTAAGGGTGGCCAGTGACACATGGCTTGAAATGTGTATTAAAATTTAAAAAAAATTGATTACAGGCCAAAAAAGAAAAAAATATTTATTGCTACACTAAACTGCATGGCAATGATTCGCAATCTAAAATAGACAAAAATGCATGCCACACCCACAGTTATGATTTGGTCACATGAGTGCACAAAACTACACCCATTTCACAGGCACCATTCAATCATTTTTAGGATGCAGGTCTCTCAAAGTCATGCACTGCACAGAGAAGTACCAGCAAATTAGAAAAATAAAGCTTGCCAGGTAAAAATATATATCATAAACATAAAACACTGGATTTCATTGGAGAAATGTCGCTCTTACTTTGGTTTCACCTCAAATGCAGAAAACCATAGTGTAGATGTTCATCAGATACAATTACTGTGATTGAAATGGTTTCCTGCAATATTTTCTGGCTCATTCAATAATTCGAGCTTACGATTATTTTGGACATTTTTTCCCATCCGAATTAATGAGAGTTTACTGTATTCAGCAGCAATATAATCAATCCGATTTCTTGCAAGAAGCTTCCAGTACAAAAAACTGGTAAATGGAATCCTGTATAAAATTTACACTGAATTTCACAGTAGAGTGCACACTTCTCTGTAATTATTTCATTTAATTTTATTCGCAAATAATGTGAATTCTGAAGTAAAAACAATGAACAATGTTTGTTATTTTCAATTTTCTGCATTTTTTTTTTCATATTCATATTGGACTCGTATTCAAAAATTTCAGTATTGCAAGGGTGGAAGATGGTTTGAGCATTTTGGAGCAGCTTTGGAGCAACAAAACGAGAGTTTTGATGCATTTGAATTACGCTTTGGAGCACGTTTCTAAAGTCAAACGCCTTTGATAATTGCAGTTTTCTTTTTTTGAAGAACAAAATCTCCAATCTTTGCACTCATCTCTGACAAGACAAATGGCCAAAGCATGTAAAGATATATAACACAGGCCGAACTTAGCAAAAACTTGTAAAAGACTAGCAGCAAACATAACGCTTGCAGGTGCACTTTTAACTGAACATCTAGTCTGACCTAATGCATTTAGCTACTTTGACTTGATAGATTCAAATTTCGAGTCTTGGGCATGACATTTCTGCTCTTTAGAATACACCTCAAAGCCCCCAGATATGAGTTATTAAATAATTCTTCCTGATCCTATGCCTGGGCTGATAAATTAATGAGCACATGGATATTTCGTCCGCCAAAAAGGCACCTTCAGACCACAATAATGCACCGTGACAAGCTTGGCGTTAGTGCTACTCCTGTGGTTTTTGTCTACCGTAAGATCGCGGACGACCGCAGCACGACCTCGACTGTCTTGTCTGTTTATAAATATAACAGAAGTCTTAACAGGGGTGGGAGCTGGCTCAGGCATTTCGGAGCAGCTTTGGGATACAGATACAGTCGACGACCGATTTTTCGGACACCCAATGTTTTGGACATGGTTGATTATTCGGACTTTTTCCCGGCCACAGAAGTCAATGTATTACGCTGCTCAAAATTTCGGACACTCTAGGGAGGGCTATTCGATTTTTCGGACATTCCAAGTGTCAGCCAGGCCAACTGCCACACATTTTGAGCGGTGTCGCCGCCATCTTTTTGTTTACGTTTTCCTTCGATAGCCTCGAAACTGGTGCCAACCTTGCGTGCCGCTCCTCAGCTAAACTGACGCTGGATCGAAGCTATATTATTTGCCTAGCAGCTTCCGTTTCCGGGACAACATTGCTGCCGCCGCTGTTCGCCGCCGGAATTTTTTTTTTCTTTTAGCGTGGCTGCCTGTTTCTCTGTGTGTTTGCCGTGCGTTTCACGTGCGTTGCTAAGCGGAGCAAGTAGGCCTAGCTGTGGTCGTGCTGATGCGAGAACTATGTTCTGTCACAACTGTGGCTCGCATTTAATTGAATCGGCTTCAGTTCTTCAAGAAGCTGTTTCCAAATTTTATAAGGAGGGTTATTTTTTTTTTTTTTCCGTGCACCGCGGCAGCGAGAAGGCACTCAACGGAGTCGGTGTTGTGATCCAGTGATAGGTGGTTGTGGTGTGCCTTGACAGTGGGAAAACCTACTTTGTCGATTTACTTGGAGCACTTAGTACATTCACCGATGCGTGGAAGTCTGTAGCACCAACAACGCTGTGCAATTGCTTCCGTCACGTGGGATTTGTGCTGAATGACGAGTCGGCTGCCTTGGACGAGGAGAGCGTCGTCGAGTAGCTGTCAGGCAGTGAGCAGTTCATTCAGGACCTTCGCACTGCTGGTGTCGAAATTCCATTGGCCGTCTCATTTTCAGAGTCGTGGACCACGAGCTGGAATTGTGCGCTGGGCTCACAGATGCAGAAATTATTTGCCAAGTGCTTATGGAGTCTGAGAGCGATGACAACGACTCACCTGCAGCAGCGCAGCCGACGCAAGCCGAGCTGATGCAAGCGAAATTGAGGCGGACCTGTTAGCACGGAATCGGAGCGTGGTGCAGAAAAGCGTTCATGACTTTTTCCGGCCTCAAAGAGGATAATAGGCAATAAATTGAGCTTTTTTGGTGCACATTTGTTTTTTCGGACTGCCTGATTTTTCGGACATTTTCGTGGTTCGTTGAGAATTCGAAAAATCGGTCGTCGAATGTAGGTGGCATTGAAGGGTAGCATTTCCATCCTACAGCTTTTTTTACTTTGCTGGCTTTTGCTGACAGTTCGTCATTCTTTGCTTGAGCAAGGCTGGGACTCGTATTTAATATTTTGGCGATAGCCTCTGTATGCCTTTCCAACACTCTTGACAAGCTTCCTAGTGATTGACAGCTTTGGCATACCAACCCGTAATGCTTCAAGTACGGTTTTGTCTGCCGTAGGCCTGGCCAGCTTGTCACTGACAAAGAGGCTCAATGGTGAAGTACCTGCTTATTTTCACAGCACAACCATTAGAATAGCTCATGCAGTTTTTGTAGTTGGACAAGTTTCCTTTATAATGGCTCACAGTGTTTGTGCTACCTGCTTCGCTTGCCAATCTTGCTTCTCTCCACCAGTGATTCAAAAGGCTGAGAGGAGGTGCTACGTCACATGCATAGTGCATTCTTTATCGCAATTATTTCCAATCACCGGTGGCTCATAATAAATTAACATGCGAACAAATATTTATTATGCTCCATGGTTAACTCCCTTACAAAAAGTTAGGTTGTATTAAGCCCAGTGCAAGGTGCGTTATATATTTGCCACTGGTGCAATGACATAACATTGTTCCCGTGTTCTGCTAAATTTGACAGCAGAACATCAGAACAGCCAGTTTGGAGCAGTTTTGGAGCAATATTGTATTTTGGAGCAGGATGGAGCAGGGAAATCAGTTTGGAGCAGAATGAAGCAATTGGAGCAGCTCTTCCACCCCTGATATTGGAACACCCCTATTAATTTGCTTTCTCCTTATTCTGTTTGACCTAGAAAACAATTCCTATGAAATAAATAAACTATATAAACACCACATTTTTTTAATTACTTCTGTTGTACAATCACATTGTACAAAAGTTAAAGGTCAACCCATGCTGCACTGCAGCTATGCACATTTCCATTTAACATGCCCTTGAGGAATGAGTAACATCCATCCAATATGTGAAAAGCAGAGTGACGGCTTATCAAACATGAAAGTGCAGTGCTGGGAGCACGGAGATTCACAACGACAACTAGATTATTATGATGCAAGGGTAGCTTTGGTCGAAGAACATCATAACTGACTTCTGCTCAAGGCAGTGCCAGAGAACACCTTTTCCAAAGAACTTCGCCCAAAGAGGCAGCCCAGCGCCAGACCGGAAGAAAGACTATACTCACTCGAAAGCTGGCGAATACTTGGTGGACCCAGGGCTTGAAATCAGCACCTCACATGTTCGAGGAAGAGGCAGAAACTGCACCTGCAATCACATCATATCTGAACATGACGCTTTTAAGAAAAACTGGGGAATACATTGCTTAAACTCTACAGACAGCCCAACATGTACAGAACAAAAGCTTTCTACAGTCTGGTACTATAGCCATTGACTACTGCTTTACAAAAGAGGCATTATTATGCCATTCCGCTTGTTCTTAAAGCAATGAAAATGTGAAATCTTGGTCAAGATATCCATGTGGCTGAACTTATTGTTATTAATAAGTAATTACTGTACTAATAGTAAACTAGTAAATCACATATTTAACTGCTAACACAGCTAATGGAGACACTGATCATTACAAAAAAAATGTTAATAACATATGGGTAAAAAGGGGTACGAACATAAACTTGAATTAAGCAGTCTTCAGGTTATGATGTGTTTCAACAGATATAATATTACCAAAACTAAAGAGTTACTTCAGTCAACAAGAAGCTAAAATTAAGCTCAAAGTTGCAAGCTTTGGTTGCAATATGAAAGTCACAAGTGCAGCCATGTGAAATGTTACGCAGCATGGACGTCGGGTATCCTCAACAAAGTGAGCTACAGACACACACTACAGAGAGCAAGTTTTCTCCATGTCGAAGGCATGCTCAGAGACATGTTTGAAGTCCTTATCTCTACCGGATCTGCAGCTGTGCTTTTCTTTGCATCTATACACACTAAGTGCTCTTTACAATCTAGGGCCAAACTGCTAAACAATGATGTTAATATCTGGTCAAGCACTAGAACTAAGCCTCTGTCAACTATGAAAAATGAAGAGAATTGTGCCAAATTGACTGGAACTTTTTTTTACTAAGTTCATAATATTTCTGCTGAATAAAATGGCACTATTCTTTCAATTCAGTAGTGTTCCTTTACTTCAGGAATCGTGTAACAAAAGAAAACTGAAGATGGCTTCACTGCTCTACATTTCTGTCTTGCTAAAAAGTATATTTTGCAGGGTTCGGTACACTATAACGCATGGAGAGAAAAGAAATGGTGCAAAAAGCATGCATATGAATAGAGGCTACTTTTTTGGAGCTCATAAAGCACAGTTAATTGGACACTTTCAAATCACAGAAATCAAAGCGAGTTGCGGCATAGTTCACACCCAAATTCAGTTTCTTTCCTTTTTCCTGTGAAGCATCTCTATTACTGTCAGATTGATAGCAAACTATGCATCTCAGTGTGGAGGTTGCTGTCTTCACTGTGGGGGGTTCTTCTGGAAAAATGCCCTCCTTGGAATCACAGCAACTAATTTCACATGCGGATGACACAAGCAGGACAAATGGTCCAATATGCACAGGTGTGCCCACCTCAAGCCAGGAATAGCAACTCAGTGCAATAGGACGAGTACAGTCATCATTAGTTCACTGTGTAAAATTTTTGTTTATAGTGATTGTACTCGTCATTGTTTAGATTGACAAACTCTCATGATGACTATAATAGTCAAGGAGAGGAAAAGATGTTAAACTGAGGCTGCGAGCTGCTATTATCAAAATATATCCACGGGAGTAGACAAAACAGCAAGAGGTCATTAGCATATAAGACAGCTCAAAAAAAAAAAAAAAAACTAAGTTTACCTTGCCAGCATACTACCCTGACCTTCATTTCCCCTCGCATAGAGGAAAATCCCAACTGATGTTTCCATTAACCAAATAAATCAACTATGCACTGAGGAACATAGCACTGCAGTGCACGTGTGCTACCAGAACCTGACAATAAGACTAATGAATATTAGATAGGGATTTCTGCACAGACAGATGGCATAAGGACACATGTCACTGCTTTCAAACTTTGCCAGAAGTGTGTATATGCATCCAGCATCACAGGTGCAATGAGTGTCATACGTGCCTGCAAGCAATGAGTTCCCTGTAGCTGCAGTGAAATCCAAGAAATTCGGGTCAACCTGTGCCCCAGGCTGTACAAACTTTAGAATAACCAAATAAACAGCATAGCCAATAAAATAGAGAGATGGTACACAGTACCATGAACAATAAAAAACCCTGCAGTAACGTAAATCAATAGCACAGAATTAGCATAACTATACAAAGATACTTTTCAATCTGAAAAGAATCTAAAGCATTCATGAGAGATTGAGGCAGTTTGATAGTCTGAGTGCATGGAAGCTTCAGGTAAAGTATGCAGTCTTTATGTGGTAGTGCATAAAATCATGACCTAAACACTGAATAAAAGTGTGACAGCGTTCAGGCTTCACAGTTCACAGCAGCAGGGGAGGGAAGCCCAATGATCAGGTCACCATAGCAGCCGCAAACTTTTGCAAACAGAAAAATTTGCTTGCAGGAAGAAAACCAAAGCTGCCGAAGGTAAAGGTCACAAAGAGCTATTTGGATATATCACACAATGCATGGCAGGATGTGAGGCAAAGGCAGCATAAATCTCATAAGCCACGAATATTGACATCACTGTCTACTTTTTTCCATGTTCCTTTGGTGCTGCTAGAAGAAGCCTGAAGACAATTGCAAATTTAATTTCTGACTATGACATCACTTAAATGCTAGTGCAAAACAAAGTAGTATGCTTAATCTACAAGCATCATATATTTGAATCTGTGAGCCTTGTCCAATTCTAAAAGAAAAAAAAAAAAAAAATCTGCTTCTCTTTTCACAGACCCCAGGTCTCCAATATAGAAGGTTAAACCTTTTCATAATATGGATGCAGACTGAAACTCTAAACAGAAAACAATTCTTTACTATCACAGCTGAGCTGCATATGTGGACAACATAGAACAAGACATGCTAAATGAATGCTAATATTCCTTGCAATGTGGATGGAATGCTTCCTCCTGGTAGTATCCTGTTCAACAAGGGATCGGGCGAAGCGGCCTACCGAGGTCTGCAGCCTTGTAAATAAAAGTGGTCTTTCTTCACAAATGCATCCCAAATGGCTAAAAGATACGCTCATGAAGAAAAAAAGACGCTTCTGCAGCTTGCCAACGCATTGCCCCCTTCTTCATTCCACTGAGAAATATCACAGATCTTAACAGCCACTCTGACTCCTTTATCATCTGGATACCGTTTACCATTGGCTTTGCACAAACATCATATTCCCATATAGCTTACGACTGTGTTTGGAACAAGTAAGCACACTATACTGTAACAACTGCATCGCAGTGGAAACAGTGCAGCATATTCTTAGAATGCCCAGTGGATGCCAAAGAACATGCGCATTATGAATGTCTAGCACCACGAACAGTGAATTCTATATTCGGTCCGTTAGTCTGCCAAAAGCAGCAGATATGCAATGAACTTTTTATTTTCCTATCTAGATCATTTTAGATTCTTAGACAAACTTTAAGAACTTCATTTCTGAACACTGCATAACCTGTTAGCAAAGGACATTGTCAACCTACATTTAAAAGGACAGTGCACATCACCTCTAATTATTTTCAAGCGTTCCCTTTTGATGCATCTCATTCCACATTCATATGGTCTTACTTTTTCCTTTTATTATTTTACTACTCCCTACATTCCTCTCTTCTTCCTCCCTTTAATCCCCTTTACATGCACAGTAGCAAGTCAGCAGGCTTGAAATAATGGCTGAACTCCCAGCATTTTCATTAGTTTCTCTTTTTTCTGTACCGCTACCACTAAGCCATCCAGAAGTGTCAATGAATAAATCATGCAACACTGGAAGGCTGAAATATTTCTTTTGCATTAGAGCTGCACAGAGGACTACAAGTAATTTCACCCCTCTACATAATATATAAAAAAGTCAGACAATTTTGGCTTTCTTCTGGTTTGTAGTTCACAAAGTACAACTACTTGTTATACCCCAAAATAGCAAGATTGGTACATCAAGTGCCACTATTCTATACTTCACATTCACTGTATGAGTATGTCACTACGGGTAATACACAAAAGCATGCTAATAATTTTTCCCTAGATCGTATATGTTCTTGATGCTTTGCACATCTACATTGATCAGTGTCAATGCAGCAGGTAAGAAGTGAAAAAAAAAAAGACTCGCACTGAGAGATGTAACCTGAACAATTGAGGAACATGCGCAGCTTTTGTTTTGTGGCTGCAGTGAAGGTATGCAATACATTTACAAAAGACAACTGAAATGGTAAGGAAACTTGAATACATACTCCATCCACAACAAGAGGTAGTGAATTCACCAAGAAGCAGTAAAACGTGATAGAGTAAGCCGAGAAAATTGCCCAAATTTCTGATAAGGAAGCTACGAGAATTGCATAAATTTTAATAAAATTTGAATACCATACATATGAAGAATGTAGCCACATGCAAGTGTCGCGAACTCGTTCACCGTTTGTATTTTGTAAGTAATGTACAAAGCTTCCTCTGTCCTTTCTTGCTACCGCTCCCCTCACTATCCTCTCCCTACAACTTTTCTTTCCCACAGGCCGCAGCCTGGGTGCTTCAGATATTAGATAGCAGTTGCCGCGGGCCGACAACAGTCCTTTCCTTCTTTTCTGATTTTAATAAACCGTTATCACCACCACCTCCATTTTCATGATCTTTCCAATTGATTCTGCAAGACGAAGAAACCGGTCCAAGGAAGGACAGAGCAAGCCAACAGGCTTAATTTACCCATTTTAATGCAATAGATGACTAACAAAACTTGCCATGAAAAGAAATCCAAAGCTCAGACAATCAATTTCACTTTGATGAAGAAAGCATTGCAACAAATTCAACTAATTAGCATAGTAAAATACTTGAAGAAATAAGTATGTCAGTGGAACTACCGGTTACAAAAGAATGTAAACAGCAAATTATAGTCCGACTACACAAGCTCTACCCCTCATAATTGCCAATCATTGAATCGATGCTAGACAGAAACACGGTATCAAAATATACTGTCAAATTCATACCGGGACAGTGTAAGAAAAAAAAAAAAAAAGGTGCACCTATAAGTATGTCTCATCACCCCAAAAATGGTTTAACATTTGAGGAGTTTCTTTTTCTTCTCAAGACATATGGACTACATGCTACTTCTGCAGCCGAATCAATTGGAATCCAGTTGGAATCGATTATACGAGAAACAATTTTAATATTTAAGTTTACTGGTCATTTTTCACAGCAGAAGAAAGCACTTGTTTTGTTATCTGTCATGCAGGATATGCCTGAAAACATGCATTGATAAAGGACAATGTAACAGAGCAAAGTATTCAATTCAAACACTGTGAACACGAGGATAGTACATGTGTTTCGCCTGGTTCTGACAGATACCATTTAACTTATCCTCAAGTAATTCCACACATTGAGTAATGGGGGTTACAAGACAATGGCATCCCAAACAACTAATTCTTACATTTTTTGAAATAGGCTTAGACCAAGTGGTAGCTTTTCTACCTAATGTCAAGTTAACCCAGCATGGAAAGTGATGTTGGCAATAATGCTAACTTTGAAAATGATTTTCAGTCTGCCCCTTGGTTTGTAAGTTACAGCTTGACAGCAGGTAAAAATTTAGAAACTCAAGTAGGCACTGATGGAACAACACAGTGCTTAAACTAAAACATTTATAGGTGTGCAGCATCAGCTTTAAGGCCAATACGTTGCAACGGCAGGTCCCTTTACAACTGCAGAGGACTGAAGAGGGCCAGGAATGCCTTCTTTTCTGTGGAAGGGGGAATGGAGGAGATTGCACCAAATTGGTTGTTGCTTGGTCTAAAAAGCTTATAGCAAGAAATAGCTATGTGTGCATAATTCTACTAAGTCTTTGAGCAGCTTCAAGTTAAATGTGCTCGCTGGACCTCACAATGCGATTTCAATGGCTGCCGAGTCGACCGCTCAACCGACAGCAGGAGGGCGCTATTGCAGCTGAGCGTCGATTGGCCAGCGATACCAGTCTCGACTTCCGGTGGTCGAAAAATCTGTCATTACCGTTACGGTGGCGAAAGAGTCTTGCAGAACATTTTACGTCAGAGCCCAAGCAAAGCAATCATCTATCGCCAAGAGACCTAAGTCTCGCAGGGAAGAAAAAAATTGAATTCCTAGTCTCCAGCGCAATAAAATGAACAAATACGACGTACTATTGTTCAGCAAGGAGACCCCAGCGAAATTCCCAGTAACTAAAATATTTTATTACAACAAGAGCAGAAAGAAGCAGAAGCACAAAGGACGGGGCTCTCAGTTCGCGCCTTACTACGGAAATTCTCCCGCCATATGACCGCCATGTTGTGCTTTTCCCTCCACATGAACACGGCTACAAACTGGCGATCAACTTATTCGACATTCCGCTGTCTGCGCTAAACGAAATGGCTCTATCTATCTAAAAGTTGCACGCGCACACACACACACACACACACACACACACACACACACACACTGGATCAAACAAACGCTGTATGCCTACCGCATCCCCGAAAGTGCATACTATGTTTGGCTAGGTGAAATTTCAAACGCAAAGACTTCGCGCAATGTTGTAAGCCTTGATGCGATCGACTTACCTACTCTACGGCGATGTTTTGCAGCAGCCCATGAAAGCAAAAACAGACGTCAGAAACCAAAGAAAGCTAGGACTTGGAAACCTTGAATCACACAAAACAGTCGCGTAAATAAGTAAAATTAGGTTATTTACGTACTAGACCGTTCGAGTCGCGACCGCGGCCAGCTACTTTCTGAGCAGCGTTAGGGCTAAACAATTTCGAAGCCCTTTGGCGCCCTCTGGCGCCTTTTGGTTGCTGTTGCTAGCGGCACAAATTCTATAAATTAGGCTAAAAATATATAGCTTTTTGCATTCAATAATGTTAGGATTATTACAGCACTCTCAATAATAACACACATAAAAACAACAACGCTTCAAAGTGTTCACCACTTTCCAAAATAGAAGATGTACATATGCATGCAGTCAAAATTTATGCTGTTAAACAAATGTGTTGAACATAGTATAAACCCATTTAGCTCGTTCAGTATGTTTTTTGCTGTTTCCATTTACATTTGGGGACATAGACATCTTCACCTGCGTATATCTAGCATTAACTACACGCGAGCTAGCTCGTCCTGAATTCTTAACCAGGAAATTAAAATGCGAATTTGCGGAATAACATGTGTAGAAGCACATTTCTAACTTTGTAACTGGCATAAAATACAAATTCTTCCTAGATTAGTACGTAATGTCAGAAGTAGTCAAGCCACCGTTGTCTACAATCACTGTTTTTCAAACAGAAGACACTGCATGTGATGTGGCTTGTGCAGTTGGCGGAATGTTTCGCGGTACCGCCAGTACAACCATCTTGATATTGCTCTAAAAATATCCCCCTGAGCGGTTTTTGAGTTCTCTAAGCCAATTAGAAGGCGATTCTTCCAGCGGTACCGCTTATTCAATTTCTACCTGTCGTGCAGCCGACTTCACCGAAGCCTACAGATTCGTGGCACACGCCTGCTGTAGATAAAGTTCGCATTGTTTTGCTGAAGAACCAAAGATGCGTTTAAAATCATTTTTCCCTGATTTATTAACAGGCGAAACACTATTTCGTTCAGTTTAATGCATAGTCGAACGCGGGCAGTGCTTTGTATATCGCGTTCAAAACTGAATCGCCACATAGCTGGATCATGCGGTTTTAGCACTGATGATTCTTGAAGTGAGCATAGGCTTGCGAAAAATGCACGGCAGTTCATTTATTTTCCACACAGGCTCCATACATATTTGTAAAGTTTGGGGTCTACATTCGGAATGGGCAACGTAGACGCAGATTTGGTCACCTCGAACGCACTCTTGCGGGGAAACGAAAAAGATGGTCGCTTACTGCGTATTTTAAGACGAGTGATCGCGCTGTCTGGTTACTGAAGTGATTGATGAGAAGCTGGTGCAGTACGTACGAGTGTGACTGCTTCGGTACGTACGCGTTAATTCTATTCAGTGGAGTGAACAAAGGAGGGAAATTCATTTCACTGCATTTGTCCTTGGAGTAACATTAAAATGATGGGTGTAATGTTAGAAGACAGGAAGCGTGCTGAGTGAGCCAAATCGAAATCAAGCAATGGACATGGGCAGGACATGTAATGCGAGCGCTTAGCTTGACCGACGTTCACACTTGTAAAAGCGACCCGCGGGCCTCTTCTTTTGCGTATTGTACTCGTACAGAGCGAGACTTGTCGATCTTGACTGTTCACCAGGAGCGAGAAGGCGGATGTAAAATTAACTTCCGTTCAATTCACCTGAGCTGCTGATTGGTTATCCATGCGCGATCTTTAAAGAGGGTTTCTAGACGTCCCGTTCTGTGGGAGCTGCCTATATTCTGCATTCCCGTCGTTTGGCGCGCTCCAGAACGTGGCCCGATTTCCGTCTTGAGGCAGCCTGCAGCTCCTTCTGTGCAGATGCTTTGTTTCATGAGGATTGTTATGTGCGACCATGCCGTCGCAAAGATGGAACATCGGACAGTACTCGAATGGACAGTTATGCGCAACCATGTCGCTTTTCGACCAAACGGTCGCACGTACCACCTTTGCGAGTGGAAGGTGTGAATGGGCCTGAACCATCAGATTCCTCAAGGGAATTGGCAGGCCTAGCAGGGGTGGCAGTAAGTTAAGCGGGTGGATGAGACTAGGAATTTTGTGGGAATTAACTGGATGTAGCTGGAACAAGGCAGGGGTAATTGAAGGGACACGGAAAATATATTTGCCTCGCAGTGGGTGTAGTCAGACTGATAATGATGATGCTTGCTCATGCTCTATCCGACGTTCCATTCATTCCATTCCTATATATGCTTTGAGGTCAGGGAAATGGTTGCTTTTGGAACTGCACCATATGAACTCCAAATGGCTTCACATTTTATGACGCCGATTGCGTTGGATAGGTCTTGAGAGTGTTGTCCCCTGGTGCGTTGCCGGAAGCGAATTGCTTGCATTTCATGGCGTCTACATAAAACTATCCTAAACCCTTTTGATGGCGTGCGACACGAACCAGCGATGATGAACTTTAGTTTCAGGATGACTCCACAGAAGCGTTCCGAGGCGTTTGCCGAGTTCCAACTTCTTGCTGCAACTGCGTGTCCCTGCTCCATGATGACAGTTCTAGGGCACTACTTTATTTATAGGCACCGACTGCGTACGCAATTGAGGGTCATGTGGCACGTCAGGAGTTCTCCCCACCCGATGATAAAAAAAAGTGGACTAATACTTAACATCAGCACAACCAAAGATACGACAGAGAAGCCAAGTGAAGCAGACAATATTATAACAAGAACTGTGAGTTATGGAGCAGAAATCTCGAGCACATACCAGAAGTCTACCCAAGCGAAACTAGCTGGCTGCCGACCATTGGCACGTGCTCGGCTAAGGTGGTAATGCCGATTATCGGCTCGCCGAGCTTAGCAAGTGCATGGGCTGCCATAGGTCCCGGGTAGCACCAAATTATTGTAATGTTATGAAATTGTTATCAATGTGCCTGAATGTTGGCTCATTGTCACATAAAGATAACATTAGTTGAACATTCAAAAGAACATTAAAGTAATCTTGAATTTTTAGATTATTTTAATGTTATGTTATGTTTTATGTTGCATTATAAACATTATTTTAATGTTACACACTAATGTTGTTTCAATATTTTCTAAATGTATAAGCAATATCTGAATAATAACCATAAAACAACTAGCATGTTTCACATAAATGACACCCTCATGATTTCCTTGATGCTGGTGGCATTAGCCTCCTTTGTGCTCTTGTTGGACCAGCAACTACAATCCCATTTTCAATCCTACCAGACCACATGTTTACACACACACACACACACACACACACACACACACACACACACAC
>JAJIZL010018982.1:599124-619855 GCA_023969395.1 Amblyomma maculatum | reverse complement strand
CACACACACACACACACACACACACACACACACACACACACACAAACAAACACACACATTGTATATTTGTATATACTGAGCAAATCATCACAAATCTCTGAGACGCTAGTGCTCCACTAAGTGCTGGCGCGAAATTAGCGATCGAAGGCTTTTGTCGTTTTGCGATATAGCGATCGAAGATTTTTGTTGTTTTTAATATTAAAAAATATTAAGTTTTCTCGTTCGAACTTTTCATTGTACCCGCTGCAACGCACTCCCTTAGTAAACGCTTACACACCTGGCACCAGCCTCTTCGTGGCCTATACATTCGTTGCAATGCTCACCTGGCAAGTAGAGGGCCGGGGTTTGAATTCCAAAATATTGTCATGGAACCTTCTCGCCGATTTCGGCTTCATTTGCATCCTCCCCAAATTAGTTAGCTGTATTTTAAGGTGGGCTATTTAATATTCATGCGCGATGTCATGCGGTTGCGACGCGCGTCTTTACGTTTTCTGCTCCGCGCTGCATTCCAGCGCGACGCGCACGCGTGCCGTTGTTGCTCTCCTCCTCCGGCTGCGTTTTGGGCCGCCGTCGCGTTCTAACAAAGGGGGAAAAAAAATAACTGAACTGAAAAAATGACGGCGCGATTTTTCGCAAAACTTGTGTGGTAAACGGTAACGGGGTGGCTGTCGGCCTTTTTTTGTATCTCGTACGACTCGTATTTCGCACCGCTGTTTGTCCCTGGCGGTGCCGCAGCGACCATCACGGAACCGAGTCGACCTCAAAAAAAAAAAAAAGATATGGTTTGGTTCGGTTTGTAGGGTTTAACGTCCCAAAGCAGCTCAAGCTGTGAGAGACGCCGTAGTGGAGGACTCCGGAAATTTCGACCACCTCAATCTTTCTATCCTCCTACGCGATCATGATTCGGGAGCTCAAAACTGCGCACTCGCTATAGAAGATAACAGAAGTAGCGATTACGCAGAGTAGAATTAAGAAGACAATTGGTTTCCGTGTAGAGATGTCCCCGTCTGCATGGAAAGTCGTCAGCCATTTCCTTGCTCTTCTTCTCGTGGAGAGAAGGAAAACTGATACCTCCAAAATGCGTCGAAAAGGGCACCAAGGCACAGGGTAGCAACATATGTGGTCGTCACCCTGCTTAAGCGAATTGGTCATCGTAGTTAGCAACGTTTAGTTTCGTTGACTTTTCAGATTGGATCGTAGACTGGTACCCCCGCCATACCCGGAATTAAACAGCATACAAGCAGTCGCGTGGAAGCGGCTGCAAATGTTTACATATCCGCACCCGGTTATGGCCAACCACATGTTCCCTGAGGCCAGGAGTGATAAGTGCAATCTTTGTGGGGCGAGAGGGACCCTCGACCACATAATATGGGAATGCCCGTATTCTCCCAGGGGGATGCACAATATAGGCAGTAGAGACACCTGGGAGACACTGCTGCGCATCTCGAGCCCTGAGCTCCAGCTCCTACAGGAGGCGTTGCTCCTACTCGTCCAACTGGCTGAAGAGGCTGCTGGGACCCAAGAGGCTCCCAGCCTGCGTCTGAGGCGGCGGCATCCGCCCTTCACCTGCGTGTCGGGGGGCGGGTAGATCACTTTCTCGATTGGACATTAAAGTTTAGTCTATCCATTCATCAGGGAGTTGACTAAAATGTCTGTCCCCAAAGAGTTGAATGGGCCTCTTTTAAGTGAACAGTCACAAAGCTCCCCAAATGGCGCCCAGAGCTCTCATCGCTGCGTACACGCGTATCAATGATTCTCCACGAGAAGGCTGGACGCTTCAGTCTCTGAAGAGCATACGCAGAGCGGGGCTTCCGCATTATTCTTTAGTCTCCCACACCTTAACAACCCAAGCGATGCCGCCTCGGGTCCCTCAAGATACATGTAGCGTGCCTCTCGACTTCCAGTAACGAATCCGCGTTCGTGGGTTTTTTTTTTGATGTTTTAGAGCATGCCAACCAGCGCCCTTTGAAAATAATGTTCGCGGCGATCGTTTTCAGTATCTGAAATGGCGCCCAGCTGTGCAGCAGCAACACTCAGGTTTTCGCATTTATGCACTGCAGAAACTGCAGAACATAAATTCGGAATTTTTTCAGACTGCAAGTAGTCGATTACCTCTCTTTACACACTTTCTAACCATTCCCACCCATTTCTGCACTCAAATCACGCCCTTTTCCCGCACGTTCGTTCGTTTCGCCCCGCCGAGGTAGTGCAGTGGTTAAAATGCACGACTACACTGCCGGAGTACCCGGGTTCGATCCCGACCGCCGGCGGCAGCGCTTCAATGTTGTTGTGGCTGTAGGAAGAAGGAAAAGAAAATGCACGGACCTGCTAGTGGCTCTGTTGTTGTGGCTGTAGGAAGAAGGAAAAATAAATGCACGGCCCTGCTACTGGCTCTGTTGCTGAGCCACCTCCGCTGCCTCGTGCAGACAGAAGAGAAAATAGAGAAGAAAGAAAAAGAAGAAGGAGAGAAAGACGCGCGCCGCAACAACAGCCGTCGTCCACCACCGAAGCAGTGGCGGGTGCAATGACAGCCTACAACAGATTCGGTGGCAGGCTAGCCCCTGTCGCAAGCGGCGTTGGCCTACCTGTCCCAGCCTCATCAAGGCCAGGATCAGCCCTTCACCACCTCCCTCGCGTTTCGATGGAGGCGAAATGAAGCAGTATCCGTGTGCTGTGCGACGTCGAAATTATTCCGTATCTGTCCACTACGGCTCCTCTTGCCACTTTCACTCCCACCTTCCCTTACGGCATGGTTCAAGTGTCCACAGAAGCAAGTGTGGTAAATACTGCGCCTTACCCCTCTTGTGAACCAATTATTAATTCCCGCTCGTTCACGTTCAAACATTTCAAATCCCCACTCCCATCGGAAGTTAGGCCTGCATCATCGGAGGATGAGTACCACGTGCCCTAATTTTGTACGTCGACATTATCGCTCCCGGCAATTTCGATGTTTGATTGACATAATTGGCTGTAATTATTTAACTAATAAGCCACATCAGCCAATTTTCCACCTGCACACCTTTCCTTGATGCTCTATCCGATGGTACCATTCTTTTTCCGATATACCAACCTGTTCCGCTATTACAGCTCTGAGAAGGTTCCGCCCATGCGAAGCCCGTTTATGTAGCCATACAATGCTTACGCATTACTAATGAAAAGTAAAATTTTTGCAGCCCTATTATAATCGGATACAATTCAAGTCTACAGTAACAGCCAAACATAATATCTTTGTGACCGAAAGGAGTCTTCTGATCAGCTGAATAAAAACATAACCATGAATCTAAATTAGAAGCTCAAGACTTTTAATGCTTTTTGGCTTGTTTATAGAGTCAAACATTAAAAACTGATCTTGTTTACTGTTCGGGAAAGTAACCACGCCGCGTATTACTGCCCATGGTTATAAACTGCGTGCTTTTTATAGAGATGGTGTAAAATTGGCCTATAAAATGTAGGTAGGGGGCAGAGCTTCCCTCGCCTATGGGAGGGGCCCGCGTAACGGATCCTCCCTTACAAATGGTGTGCCAACCCCTCTAGAGCCAGCTGTTAGTGGCACTTGTGATCGCGAAAAAACTTCCCGGGCCCAGCTAATAAGCTAACGCAGTAAACCAAAAGAGTGATATTTATGGCGACTAGAAACCGTCTCCTTTAATATATGCTGTTAAAGTTAATTAAAGTAAAAAAAAAATGAAGGTTAAAGTGAAAAAAGAAAAGCTGGGTGCTAATCACTTGATTTAGATTATGAGATTTAACATCGCACAACAACAATAACAGCCTAGATAAGTGACTTGGGATATGCTCTAGGGACGTGGGCTACGGAAACTTCGACAACCTGGTGTTCTTTAACACTGACACTGCAGAGCACATGGGTATCTTTCTTGCTTTTCGCCTCCATCAAAAAGCGGCTGCCATAACCTGATTCAATCCCGCATATCCTTAGGTCCACCGCGGTCGAGCGCCTTAACCAATGAACCATCGCGACGGGACATAGACACGAAATATAAATTTGGCGGAAAATGTAAATTGGTTTATAGCAAAGCAAAGGTGAACTGTGACACATCTCAGTGGACACCTGAACCCCGCCATAAGGGAAAGAGCAAGGCGGGATTGAGAGAGATAAAGAGACGCCGTAGCGGAGGGCTGTGGCATAATTTCGACCACCTGGGTATCTTAAAGCTATTGGCTAAAACTTCCATCAGTCCTCCCCTCAATGCAGAAATGTTTAAAAATATACTGAACAAATATCCAAGAATATTCAGAAAGCACAACAATTGCATTCTTAACACACGATTACACTAGTACAGAAACATAATTCGGGTTAGTTTTGAGCGGATGGCTGTATTTTTGACGTTTTCAGAGCGGCCGCCGGGTCATAGGCAGCGCGCTCCCGACTGTGAGCCGGCGGGTGTGACGTCACAACCACCATAAGCAACGTCATGGCCCCGCGATCTCGCCGCCCCCGCATCTGAAGTTGGTTGAAATGCTGGGAAGTGTGGAATGCTGCACACGAGGGAGGTCGAGGGGGACGCGTATGGAGGGGGCGTATTGCGGACAATTGTTTGCGCGGTGGGAGGGAATGAATTGTGCGCAGGAACTCAAGCAGCAAAAAAAAAAGTCCGTCCCTGCGTTTTGTGAGCGCCACGGAGGGAGAAAAGGAAAAATGAACAGGTGCGACCGGCCGCGATGGGGGTAGTTGTGACGTGATATCCGGTTTTGTCAGAGCTTTTACAGGAGCCCGCTAGGTGTGGCGATTTGAGAAACATTCATTAAAATACTTACTTTCCGCTCATTTCTATTCATAACATGGATTGTTTTGGTCACTCCCAATGCGATAGCTACCATCTGCGCTGGAAATCTCGGCGGCAATTTTTTTTTTTTAGTATACTTTTGAACTGGCTGATTATCCTCATCATCAGCCCGACTATACCCGCTGCAGGGCGAAGGCATCTCCTATCTTCCTCCACTTAACCCGTCCCTGTGATAGCTGCATCCATTTGATCCCTGAGAACTTCTTAAATTCATCTGCCAACATAACTTTCTGCTGTCCCCTACTATGCTTTCATTTCCTTGGAATCCGATTTTTTACCCTAAGCGACCATCAGTTGTCCTCTCTATGCTTTACATGCCCTACCTATGCCGATTTATTCTTCTCAGTTTACATTAGAATGTCATTAACCCGAGTTATTTCTCTGACCCACTCTGCGCACAATTCCTATCTCTTACGTTACACCTGCAATTCTTCATTCTATAGCCTTCTGCCTTGTCCTCAGCTTGAGTAGGACACTTTTTGTTAGCCTCCACATTTCAGCCCCATAGGCGAGTACATGTAAGATGCAACTGTTGTATACTTTCCTCTTGAGCAACACCGGTAAGCTGGAAATCATAATCTGGAAATACTAGCCAAATACGCCCCATCCCAATCTTATTCGCCTAGTTATTTCCATTTCATGGTATGGATCTGTGGTTACTACCTGTCCTAAGCAGACATAATTGCCTACTACTTCCCGTGCTTCACTACCTGTTGTGAACTGCTGTTCTTTCCCGAGGCTGATTATACCGCCCAACATATCGGCGATCTGCTCAACTTTCCTTCAACTAAAAGCACACGGCACGCAAGAAAAAAACCAAAGGGAACAAGTTGCGATGGCAATCCAGCACACCCCGTCCAGCCCATGCTAATTGGGAGGGTGCAAGAAATGGCCCAAGCAGCAAGTCCCAATGATGTCATCGGGGAGGTTCGGCGCTACAATATGTTGCTCAAATCGGTCGGGAGCGGTCGGCAGTAGCACTATCCAAAAATGATGTGTAATTATAGGCCCCACGCGGAGCTTTTAAATTTATCTCAAATATATCTACACAGTCCACCTCTAGATTTTTTGCATTACTCTATTATCACAAGTAATGCTTCAACCTACCTTTCAAAACCAACTCCAATGATAAGCAATACTTCTTCCTCCCATGACCAGTTTGAATCTAGCATCTCCAGTGATCTGTTTTGGGAGCACTTTCATTTTTACTATCTATAAACAACACTATGACAGGATTTTGTGTGTAGGAAGCTTTCCACAGATGATTGCATTTAGTACAAAGATGTCCTTTTAGTTGACGGCTAGGTATGCCTAAATAATGACCTCACAAAGCATCACCATTGGCACGTGCATAATAATTCAGAAAAACATGATTTAATTACAATTACACTCAAGAAAAGACTACTTCAAATTGCATATGGTGGTAACATATCATTGTCAGAGGTAACCGAGTATAAATATTTGGCCAATGGATAACTGACATTTCCTGGAAAAAACACACGGATAATGTAGCAAATTTCCCTCATAACTGTTTTTCTTGGGGCATTTACTAAAATGATCGTTTATTAGTGTTTGTTTATCAGCGTACAATTCCTTTACCTACCTACTATTGGAATATGTGCCGATTATGTGAGGCCAATTCACCTTAACCAAACATTATTAACTTAAAAGAATATAGCATGCGATGTATAGGTTTGCATTCAAATCATACAGAGAAATGTACATCTCTCTGCAAGCTTATGAAATACAAAACCATGCCACCAGTGACTGAGCGCCAGGGCTGGGCAAGATACTTCAGGGAAGTATCTTCGATACGAATACTCGATACCCTGAAAAATTGTATTTTTGATACCGGTACAAGATACATAATCAAAATCGAGTTTCGAAACAGATACTCGGTACTGTATCATCGATACTTCAATACATCACTGAAATACCAACATAATAAAAATGGTAATATTATTACCGATGTTAGCAAGTTTTACCGTGCTTTCTGCAATCTTTAGTGCATTTCTATAGTGTTTTCCAGAAAAGGCTAAAACGAATCCGACAGCACGAAGTTATTCAAGCTCCTCTGTCTGGGCAGCTGGCCCTCTAAGAACGTCATACTGGATTGAAGCCATGGCTTCAATGAAGGGATCGCTTACACAAGTGGCATAGTGAAAAATTTCTTTAAACTAATGCTCTTCATACGAATCGAACTGTGGGCACCTGGCTATATATACAAATATATCTGAATCTTTTTCTGTTCTTTTTCGTTTCATACAACACGTTACTTACCCTGTGGCCCCAGCGCTTTCCCTTATTCTAAATGGTGCAACCTTGTGCGTTTAGAGAACTGAGCAGTTATTTTGTCATTAGTGCAATAACGAAATTTTGAAGCTGTGCATATTGTTCAAAGCTAGAAGGGAAACAACAAAAATAATGACTGAACATTTTCATTGGTCCGGAAAGAGCCCAATGTGGGCGTGCTAATATGAGGCAAATGAGAAAGCCTCTCTAGATATGCATACCCCAGTTATATTGGATGAAGATGCTTTTTATCAGCTGGTAAGGCTGAGCCATAGACCCGTCGACTCAAGGGTACTGAATGTAGTTGGGTAACTCAAGCTTCAATAGCATCGCATGAGAACTACGGCTGGTTTTAGATAAAAAATAGAAGTCCTTTTTTTACCAGAGTGGTTAATATGCTGTCAATCAACCGCATATTTATTTTCAAAATGTAACAATTTTTGCCTTTAAGATACAAATTAGTTTGGTTTGGTAAAACTTTATTTCCCACAGTAAGGGTCCTGAAGGACACTCGACTAGGCGCAGGTTTAAGATACAAGTACGTCTTTACAAGTTTCATTCAAAGTTTGTTAAAAGATTTTGACAAAATAAAGCTGTTTGACAAAGCATAATTTTT
Source organism: Amblyomma maculatum (assembly GCA_023969395.1). NCBI lineage: Eukaryota > Metazoa > Arthropoda > Arachnida > Ixodida > Ixodidae > Amblyomma > Amblyomma maculatum. Next base: position 612,142 of record JAJIZL010018982.1, on the reverse strand, counting down.
ATTCAAACTTATGTGCTCAATATTGCATTCAAAACTTTGATGTTGTGTATTGCGTAAAATTTTAGACGTAATAGTTTTTCGAGAAACAAAGTCTAATTGAAGTCTAGTGCACTGTTACAAACAATGTATTTGTTTTCAAACACTGTAAACTACAAGAACGGCGGTTAGCCGACTTCAGCGTAGCCGACTGAAGTCTTAGAAGTTCGTGCTCTTGCTGCCACGCAGAGCCAACATGCGGAGCCCAGGGCTTGGAGAAGAGTTGGGCATAATTTACTGCGTTCAACAGTACACTGAGCACGCTGCTTGACGAGAATCAGATGCTGCAGAGACAGACGTTTTTTTTTTTTTTTTGGGGGGGGGGGACGGCAAAGGGTGGGAGAGCGGCTAGGGGTACAGGAGTGTGTATAGTCCCTACTGTGTGTTCGCCTTCCTTGCCGTTTCCACTTTGTTCCTTTCTTTTTGTGTGTTTGTTAACGGCTCAGCGGCTTTGTGGTACGCACTTACTGCTCACAAGTAATGAACCTCGTGGACACCTACTTTACTTTGGCTCCTTTATTCTTAAAGAAAGGGAATTTTGAAATGTGGTTGATTCTGAGGGGACAGGGTATTTGGAGGTAAATCAGGGAGTAATAGAAGCCGAGCTGTCTCTGGGCTTGTAGTACCACCTGAGCTCGCACCCTCAACCCAAAGTCTCACTGCGACATCAATATTTGCAGTTTTCTTTAATATTGAGTATCGTCAAAACACACAATACACTAAATATGTATTAACGATACCGATATTCCAATACTTTCATTTTCAATACACAATACCTAACACAGATACACAAAATGTATCTAAAGATAGTATCGAAGATACGTGTATCTTCAATATTGCCCATGACTTCTGAGTGCAATGGTGTCTCGCAATTAAAGTTTGTTTCATCTGGTAGATTGTCATTATAATATTTATAATTCCAATTTTCTTGTTTGCTCAACAGGCTATAACATGTGCAAGATGAAGGCATATACTAAAAATGAACATTTTGAACAAACAAAGTAAATGTTGGAAAGATACTTTTTTCTGAGGTCCTTTACAGAGTAGAATAAATGCAGCCAGAGGAATCAAAATTGTTGACCTTCAAATTTGGTTTCCAGTCAGCTTTAGGTAACCAGAAATGCCTTTACAGTGGACTACTTCCTGCCATGGAGAAGTTGTGTATAGAAGTTACTGCAGACTTGAGTTTTACTTAACTAGGATTTGTAACATTTCGTCAGGCAGCAAAAATTGAAAATAATCTTGGTACCATCTTGTGTTGAGCGATGATCCGACGTAATTAAAACCAATTCTCGTTCTAATACACCCATCTTGTAGCCGTAATTTTGCTTCAGGATGACAAATATTTGTAGAATAAGGCACATACTAATTTGCACTGTGTTAACATATTTTTTGCAGTATCCATAACTTACCTGAGCAATGTAGTGATAGTGATCTCATGTAAACTATATATATGACAGTCATGCCACATTAAGAGGAATCGGAATCATTGGGAAATTGGGGTTGGAAAAGAAATTTAGAATAACTGACCGCTTAACCAATAAGCATTTATGGAGAACACAAGTTTAAAAAATGCACAAAGTATTCAGCATATGTGGAGCACACTGGGGAACAGTGGTGCATGAGGCAAAACAGAGCATGAAATTTTTATCCTAGACACAGTATGTTCAGATGCATAGCTGTTGCCAAAGTAAAGTAGAAAAAAAAAAACACGCTGAAGATTACAAATATTTAAGGGTCTTTTTGTTATGAACTGCTGTAAAAGGTGCAATTTAGAACTCAATTCTATTGTTATGCTGTGCTATGCATCATATTTCAGTCGTCCTTCACTGTGCACCCTAGATCCTGCTGTATTCTTTGTGATGCTTCTGAACAAACTATTCTGCCTAATGCTTTATAATGTACTGCTTCTTAGCTGAGAAAGCTTTTGGAAAACTTATCATGCGTGACTACTCCCTGGCTGGCTTCCCATCTTGTCATAAAAAATTAGCTCTCTGTAACACTTCATATTTTGAGAACAAGACTTTGTAAGTTGCAAGCTGTCAAATAAGCTGATGAAGCTGCGAAATTCTCTGTTTGCTGTGCTCCATTTCACAAGTTATTCGCAGTACTATATAACGTAAGGGTGATAGGGGCCACTCAGGGCGGTGTGTATTATATAATTGTATCCTACACTTCTGTGCTGCCTTCAGAACCAGAAAGGCAGAATCAGTGCCATGTACGTGGACCACCCTGACCGGTCCAGCTGGCTCTTACCTTTCATAGCACTGCAAATGGGTTATGAAATGGAGTGCACTGTGATATGAACATTTTGACCGTGTGTTATGGGGGAAATTGTGATGCCAGAGTATGTGCATGGTATTGCAGTTGTAAAAGTGACCTCACATTTTTAGCATGCCATAATCATGGTCTCTAATGGATAACATTTCTTTTCCAGTTTTAGGCTGAATGAGTGTAGATTTGCATCGTTTCGAATGAGCTTTAAAAATGCAGCAAGGGCTCCTAACAATCCAGATAGCCCAGTTCTTATTCTGGCATTCCATGCTACTCTTGATGTTTATTGTTGCAGTCTGTTTTCGTTCTTTGTGAACAAGTGGTCACACTAAAAATGCCTTCCTGTGCAGAAGTGAGGACAGGGTAGGTTTTGCAGTGCTTAATTTTGGGGCCCAGTATGCAGTTAGCATCATTGCATATACCACGGGGATAGCAGTGACAGTAATGCTCTCTAAAATGCCCCAGTCAGGGGAGGTAACCATAAATGTTTGAGTTGTTGACTTGAAAAGCCAAACTTAGGATCACAGCATGAGTTAATGGTGGTCGTTCCAGCAATGTCATTTCACAAATTTAATATCCACTCATAAAGGTGAAAGAGAGGACCTACAGAGCCTACAGTAGCACTGCAAAATTTCATGTTTTACATCCATATATATTTTTTGGAGAAATACATATTAGTTTCTAAACTGCTTTTAACCATAACCTATAAAAGGTTTCGTGTTGTACATTTGAATGCTGCACGTCATATTTAACAGCCAAAATTGCGGCTATCCATATTAATTATGTGGCGAAAAACTAGCTTGTAATGTCACTGAAGAGCGACTCATCATTGGTTTTGATCTACAATGCAGTTAAAAAAGGTAAACATAAAAATGCCCAATGAACACTTGCAATTGCTTTTTTTTTTTTTTTTTCAAATATACTCAAATAGCATTTCACCTGCACACTTGCATACACATATCACAAGGTATTTCGCTGTCAAAAGGCATAAATGCAGGTAAAGCATTTATTAAAGATAGAAATCTCAGAGTTGTAACATTATGCAACACAAGACGGAACGAATGGAAAATGAATTCCGGAATTTTATTGGACAGTTGTGCCAAAACCCACTGGCACAACACCGGAAAAACAAAAGCTGGTAATAATTTTATAACCATCATTAGTCACGGTCACTGCAGCGTTGCGAGAATGCACACAAGCTGCAACGATTTCTCACTGCGAAAACCTACCTGAACCTAGCACGCAAACGGGAGCGCGAGAAGCCCGCGTGCGTTCTTACACACATACTCTTCATGCACAGACTCAAAATATCCGCACAACATGACGACGATCGCTGTGTAGCACACGCCGCACTGATAAACACAGCGAACAGCGCGGATGCCATTCAGAGAAAAGCAGAAGCGGCCGTTTCGCGCGCCAGCAGCGCCTGGCAGTGCCGCAGGTAAACCATACGCCAGTGCGACTGTTGTCGTCCAGCGCGTGTAAATTCTTGCACACAGTACACAAATGCTATAAAAGTGACGGCAACACCAACCTCGCACTGAATTCCACCCTGGGAACATGGGAACAACACAGCTGAAGCAGCAGCAGAGCGTATCAACAGCACACAAGGCAAGGTCAGCGAGTCAACCGGAAACATGCTGGATTTTTCTCGTGCGAAAGACACACGATCATCATCATCACATAACTTCCGCCACACTTTTTTTTTTAGATGGTGTTTCCTCCATGCATGTGTGTACGTAGAAGTTTTAAAAAATGTGGCGGGAAGTTTTGAGGTCGATGCCGTTCTGTCCCCACCACTGACCTTTCAGGAGGGTGACCGATTTCTACTGGCCGTAGTGGCGGCAGGGACCATTCTGGCAAATCAATGTCGGCAGACAGTGTCAGTACGTCGTGTTTAAGTGTTATGCTGCGCAGAACTGCTTCCCACTGCGAGTGTTCAGGCACGAGCGTACGACCGCTCGAGGGAAGCATATGCGGTCTAGCGGCAAGGTGGAGGCGGTATAGTTGTGAAAAATATTTATTTGGCTGTGTTTACAGAACAGTGCTCCGGGAGTGGCCCCTATTGGAAGTTAAGGCTAGAGCATCCCCTTTGAAACTTCCGTAAGCAACCTGCAAAATTTGACTTCAGTTGTACATGGGAGCAGTTAGGGATAAGGGTAGATGGAGAATACCTCAGTAATCTGCGATTTGCTGATGACATTGCCTTGCTAAGTAACTAGAGGGATGAACTGCAAATAATAATTGATGACCTAGACAGGAAAAGTAGAAAGGTGGGCTTAAAAATCAATATGCAAAAGACTAAGGTAATGTTCAACAGCCTCGGGAAGGAACAGCAGTTTACGTTAGGTAGCGAAGCACTGGAAGTAGTAGGCGAATATGTCTACTTAGGACAGGTAATAACCGCAGATCCGGACCATGAAAAGGAAATAACAAGAAGGATAAGATTGGGACGGAACGCATTTGGCAAGCACTCGCAGATTATGACTAGCAGCTTACCAGTATCGCTCAAGAGGAAAGTATACAACAGTTGCGTCTTACCTGTACTCACCTATGGGGGTGAAACGTGGAGGCTAACCAAGAGGATTCTACTTAAGTTGAGGACAACTCAGAGGGCTATGAAAAGAAAAATGGTAGGGGTAACATTAAGAGATAGGAAGCGTGCAGAGTGGGTCAGAGAAATAACTCAAGTTGCTGACATTCTAGTGGAAATTAAGAAGGAATGGGCATGGGCAGGACATGTAGTGCGAAGAGAGGTAACCGATGGTCGCTTAGGGTAACAAACTGGATTCCAAGGGAAGGAAAGCGTAGCAGAGGGCTGCAGAAAGTTAGGTGGGCGGATGAGGTTAAAAAGTTCGCAGGGGTCAAGTGGATGCAGCTAGCACAGAACCGGGTTAATTGGAGAAATATGGGAGAGGCCTTCGCCCTGCAGTGGGTATAGTCAGGCGGATGATAATGATGATGAGTTGTACATTCGGTATATACGTTCCTTAATTCTCATTTAGCACCCTTCTTCGCCCTGCTATTCACCTACCAATCATCCAAACGTCTCTAGCCTACTTCTACCACAAATTCATTCCCGTTTTCTTTTATTTTTTATTTAAACCCCAAGGCTTCGGGGAGGGTCACCATGCCCGCATCAAGGAGGACCTCCTTGGCCCGCATGGAAGTCTGGTTGGATACTGCGCCACACTGCAGTGTAATATTAGCGTTCAATGGTTTCGGCGCAAATGTCACAGATGGCACAAGTTTCTTCTTCATGATTCAGCTTCTTTTTATAGTTTCACGTTTTTGTCACTCAAGATGTCTTGATCTAGCTTCGAAGAGAAGACTACAACCTCTAGTGGTCATGGAACGCTTCAATTATAAATCTGCTTTTCCAAAATTTCTATACAGGTCCAAAGTCAAGTTCTTTTCCATTGAATTATTTCAGTTTTTAACATATTTTTTAATAGCGTTGTTTTTTGCCTCAGGGCACATTGGAATGTGTAAAAATAAAGGGGGTATTAAATGAAAGAAAAGAGGTTAGCTGTTCGAATAAAGTTCGAGTGAGAGCGATGACAAGGCCCTTGAGTCTATGCAATGTATGAAGATGGGTTGTTCGGCGAAAGGCCCAGTGCCGTCGGTGCCGAATTCTCGTCGACTTCAGTGCCGGGCAAACCCACAAATGGTGAATATCTGCCTCGTGATCTGGTGACTTGCAGACAGGACATCTTGGACATTGATATAAATATCGATATTGCGGCCATGTTCGTGTCACCGCAGATGTGAGGGCAACTCCGACCCGGATCCTCTGTAGCGCACACGGCGGGACAAAAGCATGTGTACTGCGCCGGAGGTACTCCTTTCTTGTGAGAAGCAGAGTGGCATCATCCATAGCGAGGAAGCGTGTCAATGATGAAGGTAGAGTCGCCTGGCGGGTTGCAGAATCTGCAGAGGTTTGAGAACTGAGTAGGTCACGTGGGACCCACTCAAATCGAATGGTTTGCGAGATGCGACCCGCCAGACGACGTATATTCTGGCAGATTTCTGGGCTGCGACTGACGCGTCGGAGCAGACGTATTGCTTGTAGGGCGTCTGTGCGGTAGTAAGCTGTAGTAATTTTAGCTGTAGGTAGTAAGGTCGTGACGGAGAGAGAGCGAAGGGCCTCTTGGACAGCAACCAGCTCAGCACAAAAAGGAGGAGGTTCAGCTAGCAAATTTATATCTGGATGCGTCTTACAAGGACAATGAATTGCAGTTGTTGTTTCACGTCCGTCAATGCTGGCATCTACATAGACAATTATTGAGCCTTGGGGCAGCTTAGTGTCTTGCTCTGCTATCCTTTCACAAAGCGATGGTGCCGCATGAGATGTCGTTGGTCTATGAAGCTCAGTAGGTTTGTTTTCGCTCAGCTGAGCAAAATTCCATGGGGGAAGAACTGGCGATGTCGGCGGCAATATGGTGTGCGATGTAGCATAGGCCCGGAGTGCTCGCAGTGAGTGCAAAGGGGTCGCCTTAAGGCTACGAGCATCACGGCGTCGCTGTACTAATTCATCTAATGTGTTGAGCTGAGCTTTCTCCTGTAGTGCCACGACCGGTGTGATGCGGGGGAGACAAGTAATGGTTCTCATAGCCTGTCTATTTACTGCTTCTAGACGATCCCATTGAGCTCTAGTCAAGTGCTGTCGTTTGATGTTTTGTATTTTTCAATCCCGTCTTCCTACACAATTACTGGTTAGTTTTCTGGTCCTTTTCCGCCAAACTGAATCGGTACAGGTATTTAAACGAGTATGGACGCCAAATTTTGATGGCATTGCTTTTTTTTTTGGTAATGATGCGTAAGGTATTTTTGTATATGGATCACCACAAGGTTTCTACCTACGATCGTTAAAATTTTAAGCAAAGGCGACGACACTGGTTGAGGAGTTGAAAGTAATTCCGGGAGCGGAGCCGGCCGCGCCGTCTGCTAGCTGCGTGTTTCTATTTGCTCCTCGCATCATGAATTCGTTTAGTGGTAGGGTTAGCCGAGAGATTAGCGGCATTGCTAACAGTTTGCATCGTTGCATAAACAGCATCACCTGCAGATGTACTGTGGCACAAACTACGGGGCTTCTTCAGCAAACATTTTAGAGCGCAGCTCGTTGGCGCCCGTTCCTGGGTTTCACGTCGGCGTCGGCCTCGTAACCAGCTCCGCCCCCCTTTCATCCCCCCAGTTCAAGCCGGCGCTACGGCAACCGGAGCCTCGCAGGAAGAGGGGGGGGGGGTACGCTCAGAGGCGAACGATGGGGGCAGAAGCGCGCGCAGCAACAAAGGAAGGGGGGGGGGGGTTCTGTTACCGGAGGCAGCTATAGCAGCGACTGACTCATGCCACTGACGCCGCTAGCCAGTTAAGACAACGTGACTGCGTAGAACACCGTCGCCGCCATGCAGAAAGAGGAGGAGGGAACCCCCCTTCTTCCTGCGTGGTGGCGGGGTGCTCTCCGGTTGCCGAAACGCCGGCTGGCTATCAGCGGATCTCGGTGCGTGCATCCCGTTCTCACTCACTTCACTCGCTAGCGGCTTCAGCGGCACTGGTCAGTCGCTGCTATCCGTTCGTCGCGCAACGTTCCTATGGGCCCACGCGCTACCTCCTGATAACTCGATTGCTCTCTTCATTTTTCCGAGGCTTCTTTCATGACAGCCAATAACTGTTAGTGGAGTGTTTCTTGAATGAATACGTGTGAAAAATTTTAAAAAGTCTGTAATTGTACATACGTGTCTTGCTTGAAATCTTTGCCTCAATCTATAGAAAAGGTGAAACTGCTGATGAGCTGCGCTCAAATTTCGCATTAGGAAGTAACGTAATCGTGAGCAATTTTTCCCTAGGGGAAATGTTCAAAAGATATAAAAAATGCGCTGGAGATTGTATTTACTCATCCACGCTCGGCAAGAAATACGATCGAGAGCGTATACTGTTCGAGTTTACTGCGCTTAACAAGCCGCTTGTCATTCCTGTCTTATATTTTGAAAGCGCTTCAGACGATATTGGCGCATCATCGTGCATTTTCTGACGATCGCTACCATTCGTGTTTAGGTACAGGAAAAAAAGATATGTTGGTTACTGCATAAACCTTCAATAGCTAATTTATATAGTGCAGTGCTGGATATATTTTGAGGCCAATAATTACTACTGAGTGCAAAGTAAAGACGGATATGATGAGCGTCAGGTACGAGATTTAATGAATTAAATACGGTGCATTTAATGACCTAAAAGTGGTGCTTATTAAAACCGCATCTCTAAATATTTGTCCTTTTACCTAAGCCCATAAGCTTAATGAAGCGAAGGTTGTAAAGCTCGCTTTATCACGTTTCACCAATTTCCGACTGTATAGGCTGTGAAACTTTCATCGCACGATCCCATCCGTGCTTATGGCTAAGCCCGTGGAGGATACTTTAAAATCGGGGCGCTGAATTAAGCATCGCCTATTAAGATCAGAACGCTGTCGGACCGCTATCGCATCGCTAATAAAGTAGGCCTACCTCTATTCAGCTTGAAGCAGCGAGCCTTCGCGACCTATAAGCGCTTGTCTGTCTCGCAACACGAAAGTCCTGGGTTCGACTTCCTCCCCAACTCAAATTTGACTTTGTTTTCATTTCTGTTCAATTATCTTCCTTTCATTACGGAACTTCCTGGAGAAATTTAGCGTTAATGTGAACATTTCAAACTGCTCCTGAATTTTCCATCGAGATTCTTCTTTCATGACCGGTGACAACAACGATGACGCCGAAATTTCTGCGACACAGGACCCTTAGTGACGATCGCATTTAAGTTTTGTAAATTCGGCCGATGAACGGCCGGTGTAACGATGGATGGCGCAGATTGTCTCATATATTGGATCGAAGCGTGTCACCACGAGATAATAAAAGAGCTTGCGAAGCAAAGGCACCGTAAATGAAAAAGAAAAAAAAAACAGTGATTATTTCGTTAAATTAATTTATCACTCGATGCGGCGTACCCCTAGTAAAGCGGGGCTGAGAAACGCAGCTCATGATTTAGCGCTGGTTGAGGCGCGTGCAGGCGTTAGTTCCTCCCGGATGGCTGCAGCATCCCAAATGTTCTCGCTTGTACACAAAGGCCAACCCTAAAGTTATGCGTCAGGCCGCTGCATAAAAATCAGCAGGAGCAGAGAAAACTATCTGTGCCACGAACATCGGCAATCCTCGCAGCGATACGTGGCCAGCCGCAACTCATATCCCGGAAGAACTTTTGAAAACGAGCGCTAGACGGCTTTATGTCGCGTCCCTATAGACGATGCACAAAAAGACTACGAAGGGTAGACTAGTCAAATTACATACTGCGATGCGGCCTGTGGCCTAGAAGGGACGGCGGTAATGACAGTAATCGATGGGGACGACGGGATGGTGGTCACATGGATCTCTCAAAACTAGAAACTCGATATACTTTGCAACAGCAAGCTAGCAGTAAGAAACTACAATAAGGGGTTTCACAAAACAGGCGGCATCCAATAATTTGCCCATATTGCATTTATTGCAACCGCTGAATTGTTCTGTAAACATCATATGTTCACGAGACCTGCTGTATACGTGACCGTCGGTCGGGCGCGCAAGAACGCGTACGGGCACGTTGCCTCAGAACGGTACAGGTTTTCATTGGTTAGCTCCAACTCTCTCCATGCTCGAGCGGAAGAGTACGTACTGCTTGTTTTTTGTGTGTTTTACTTTTTCCCCACTCACAGTCACCCCCCCCCCCCCCCACGTTCAAAGTATAGAGCTTCCTTTTTATATCCGTATATTTTTTCCCTGGCAATGTGACTTCCAGAAGAACCGAAGTTGTGGCGTACGCGACTGTTGTGTTTGTTGTGAGTTTTTTTTAAACCTTAGATGGGCGGCCATGCAGTGCTAAAGTGTGGTGTGTCTACGTGAGTCTGCCTCTATGCGTGAACTTCTTTGTACGCTCTGTGTGTTTTGTAGTGATTCAGAACTATCGGTAAATTGACTATTGATAGTATCAATAGTTTTTTTGAAACTATAGATAGCGTAAACAGGACTATCGATATAACTACCATCGTTAATGCAGTCGAATTACTATCAATTGCACCGATAGTGCTGTCAATAATTATGCAGTTTTTGTCCCTATATACGATAGAAACAAAAAACAAAGAAAGTAGTTTGTTGCGAGCTGTAACAAAGTTGCCAGTCTCGATTGCGCAAGTAATAAAGCTTGTTGAAGACTACCGCAGTGTGACTTTTAAGGTTTGTATGCTTCTCATGTCATTTCTTACACATGGACAAAGTATAATCAGAAAGAGGTCTCTCCCGTACCGCTGATGTATCGATGGACATAAGGCCTTTAGAGTGCACTGATGCTCCGAGAAAAAATAAAAAGAAAAAAAAAACGCCTCTCACGCACCCCTACTGATCGTACCAAAATTTTTCTATCAACATATTTTATTTCTTACTTCACCCGAGTCGAAGGAGCATGCGTTAAGGTGCCACCAGCCAAATTCAGCGAAAAAACTGCATTCTGAACATCGATAACTTATTCTTGAGGGATCTCGTAATTTTGAACCACCCCAGAACAACACAGGCTAAAATTTCAACTAAGAAACTAGAATCGGTTCTTAACAATGCTGCTCTTACGAGTTCCGAAGATTTGGCAATTATTAGACTACTGTAATCGACATAATCTGCGTCCAGACGTTGACCGTTCAGTACAAGCTTACCTGGAACTACCGGCAATTGCTACTGTTTTGAAAGCAGCAGCTATGCTACAGAGAGCACGGATCTCGGCAATAAAAGTGTTTCCTAATCGGCAAGCACACCAGCTGAATTGTTAATTTCAACCGATTTCGGCTCAGAAGCAGACATACCAAACGGTACGTGTCGGGTTGTTGCTGCCAGCACAAGCAGGAAATTTTCGACACTTAAGCAACTCTACCAAGGGTACAGATGTGTTGAAAAAAAAAATTAAAAAAATGACGTCACCAGAGCGGCGAAAATTGCACCGCCCGGCTGGCACTGCACCCTGCTTTGCGAGCAGGATTGGCAATTTTGTTATCGGCGCGGTCGTAACCGCTGCGCCGAGCATTGTTGTCAGCCGCTCCGGAAACAAGTCACTGGTGCTAATGTTTTTGCAACTCGACTGCACACTCAGTGATGCGTAGACTGCGATAATGGTAAGTCCTGTCATATTTATCCCCACCATCATACCATGCACTCAGGGAACCAAGTTTTGCAGCAATGAATTCGCACGGTTGATTTTATTCCACCGAGAGCACTACAAAAATTACTACCGATAGTACTATCGATAGCGCTATCGATGGACTATCAAAATTACATTCGATAGTACTATCAATAGTACTATCGATAGTTTTTTTTTTACCATCGATAGTTGGATAGTGACCCAACTCGATAGTACTATCGATAGTTCTACATGTTTCGGGCACCCACCCTGGGCACAAGGCATCGTCCACGGAGGTTTAAAAAGGAGCCACCGAGGCTCCAAAGTCAGTCCATCCATTCCGCTCCTCGGAAGGAAACCCGAGCTGCCGCGTACTCCCGGGGGGAGGGGGGGAGGAAGCTTAGAACTTTGATCACTGGCATGTCCTAGGTACCCTGTTACCCCCCCACAGCACCCCACCACTGGGGAGTTTTTCAAGGCACCTTTCTTTCCTTCTCTGTTCTATCGATGAGAGTATAAAATTTCACACTTATCGGTGAGCAGGACAGTCCTCTGACCAGAACATATTCTTCTACCATCTCTCCGCCGCTGTCTGAAATCTATGCGAGACACCGGAATTGGAGCCGCCACTCGTCCAATTAGTGATATTGTTAACGTATAGGATATATGTTGGATCCCTCTATTTGTCTTAGGAGATGGGAGAGTTTCCTCAGAGTAGGTTAAACAACTTGGGAGAGAGAACAGATCCTTGTGGTATTCTACCCCCATTGCCAAAGGTTCGGACTTGAGATCTAAGATTTTGATGGCAATCTGCCTCTACGAGAGGAAGTTCTGAAAGGTATACTGAACAAATATCTACGAATATTGAGAAAGCACTACAATTGCATTCTTGAGACACGATTGAACTAGCGCAGACACATAATTTGGGTTAGTTTTGAGCAGATGGCTGTATTTCTGGCGTTTTCTGAGCGGCCGCCGTGTCACAGGCAGCGCGCTCCCGACTTTGAGCCGGTAGATGTGACGTCACATTCACCCTCAGCAACGTCATGGCTCCGCGACCCCACCAACGATCTAGTAACGTTGGCCCCACCGCCGCCGCATCTGAAGTTGTTTGACCGGCTGTCGGTTCCTCAGCGTCACGCCGTGCACAATGCTGCGGAATGTGGAATGACGAGGGAGGTCGAGGGGGACGAAGCAACACGAGCAGCAGTTTTAGGGCGCGTTGTACTTTATGAAAAAAAAGAAAAAGTCTGTCCGTGCGCTTCATGAGTGCCACAAAATGAGCGGGTGTGACCGCTCGCGATGGGTGTAGCTAAGCAGGCATGAGGGAGGCAGGTAAAAGTGACCTGTTATCTGTTTTGTCAGAGCTTTCACAGGAGACCGCTAGGTGCGGTGATATTAGAAATATTCATTAAAATACTTATACTTCCCGCTCATTTCTGTTCAAGTGTGTTGTTTTGATCACTCTCAATGAGATAGCTACCATCTGCGCTAGAAACCTGTTGTGTATCGTGGTACTGCCGCTCCAACTGTGTATCGCACATGC
>JAJIZL010018982.1:563710-594124 GCA_023969395.1 Amblyomma maculatum | reverse complement strand
GCTGTAATAAACAGTTTTGCCTCAGACTCCGACGTGAGAACACTTCAAAACCTCGGCGGCAATTTTTTGTTCAGCATCCCCTTAACGTACCTGAAGCATTTGACTTCTAAGTTGGAATAGTTTAGGCCTTCGAGCACTGCCTTGTATTCACGTTATCGAAAGCCTCCACGAGATCCATGGCGGAAGTAGAATGGTGGCGAAGGCTGGGCCCAAAAGCGGTTCAGCGGTACCGCAGCATAGCCACAGGTCGGGGGGCCAACCGGCCAACCACTCAGATTAAGAAATTATACTACTACAAACTAAAAAGTATGAATCAACATAAAAAGAATAGACATTTTGATAACTTCGCTTGTGAATGAGGTAAGGTACTTTATAAATACATTCTTAGTATTTTTTTAATCATGCAACACTCTTATCGCCCCACCATGGTAGAAGAACCCCACCCCCTTGATGTTGCATCGGTCAGGAGGCGCTGCTAGAGGTAACCAAGGCAACGGAGATAACGAAGCTGACGAAGCATGAAACGGTTTCTTATCGCTGTCTGTTGCTCGTCTGCTGTGGTGCGGGCCTTGGTGCGCCCGGGAAAGCGTAATTAGTTCGCAAGTCTGAAAATGTCCCTTTTGCGAAGATTTCGGCGTCCTTGCTAGTCGCGGCTCTGTCGCCGTTTGGTGAGATTTAATATCCCCCTGCAGCCGTGTTTTTTTGGTTTCGTCCCCTTCGCCATGCGGGCAGTGCGAAGTCTTTTTGCAGCAGTGTATTGCGCTTAGCGTTTTATCGCAAGATGAGCCCGCACAAAGTGAGGAAGCGATGCTCTGTGGCACGTTGCGACAGCGTGGACTCAACCGTCAGTGTCTTACCGCTTCCCGGCTGACTTTCACCGGTGAGCAGATTTGGAGGTTGCACACAGACTCAATGTATGCTCTAATGCTCCTGTGTTAAGCACGTTTGTTGATGCTAAAGCTGTCTGGACTGGTGCAACCTTGAAATTGCCTTGAAAACTGCTGTATACTTTCTGCCGAAGCATTTAAATGTGAAGAGTGATCCCAGTGCTCTATGCTCCACGTATGTTTTGATGCACCTAGTAATTCATGACATTTTTATTTCAACTGCAGCTGTCATAGATTTGTTTTCTGTGCATGCACGTTTCTTATCTGGTGATGTTTTGTGGCAGGCACTTCAAGCCTTTTCCATGCCTCGGCTGTGATCATTGAGATGATTAGCCCACTTAAACAGCGCTACTGTTTGTGCTGTCTGCGACGTGCATTTTTATTGTTGTGATTTGTTGCTGTATTTTATTGGTTGATGCAATAAACCATGGATATGAAAGCCATTATTGTTCACTTGGTACACTGTTGCGAACTGGGCACGACTGCCCCGTTGCACCAGTGTTTCTGGACCGCACCTTACTGTGCTGAGGGACAAAGTAAATGGCCAAAGTACTTGCATGATTTGCAGCAGTATTTGTATTATGAATTTGCATGCGTGGTCTCTATTTGGAAGTGTTGCTGCCTTTCTATGCCGCTACCTTTGCTAACCACTTTCATTGTGCTGAAGCAACTGCTTTTAAACAAGGACGTAAACAACAGAAACTCGAGTTCTTTTAGATGGCAAAGGTTGGCGCGCGCTGAAAGGCAACAACCTTCAAAAGATGCGGGCTCGTCAATGCAACGCGGCGTTTTTTTTTTTTAAACTTGTTTGTAATTCGCGCCAATGTGAACGTATGCGTGATGTCATTTGACGTCATGGCCCCCCAATTTTCATTGGTCGCTGGAGCCCATGAGCCGCTATGTTTTGTACGTATGGGCGTCTATGGAGCCTTCGCTACCATAGTACATATACCTTGTGAGATCCATAGCCGGAGAATCACTCTTGTGTCGCACTATTCTCTCTTATCAAGGACGCTGTGTTTCAACTGAAGCGTGACATCCTGTTTGCTGAGAACCGGCCTGTAGCCAAACATTTCGTCTGGACAGAACCCTTCTCTTTCCATGTATTTAGAAAGTCTTTCTGCACTACATTCTGCATCAGCTTCCTCAAGCAGGAAGTGAAAGAGGTGGGTCTCATTATTTCGCTGTATACAAGGGTAAAAAATTCGAAATCCCCACAAAAATCCATCAACAGAGACGTCATAATTTTGTTTTATTTATTTACGCTGGTCTTTACAGGTCTTTATAATCAATTTTAACGGCATTTTTTATTGTTTCACCTACAACTGCTAAACAATGTATAATTGAATTTTTCCCCCATAAATTTCGGTTTCGGTTTCAGAAGCTAAGAAAGTGGCGTCGCAATCAAGTTTGCATAATACGTAGCTTGAAAACACTGCGATATAACCTCTGGCGCTCCACTTTTTGCAATACCTGTCCATGAAGCAGGCTCGCTTGAGCAATATGTGTTGAATTCATATGACAGAGGAATGATTATATTGATGTCTTTTTTTTTTCATGCCGCACATGACCTAGTCCTGACTTTGACGTCAGACATCGCTCGGGTATTGAAACCGAAACCGAAACAGGTGCGAAGAGAATTACGATAAATTATTCACAGATCTTAGGCAATTATCACGGGGTGATTAATGTGGAGCACAGTGGTTTAGAGTAATGTCTCACGCATCATTACAAATTATAAAACTCTAATCCCAAAATTAGATTTGTCTACTCCTTTAAGTCGTGTCCGACGGTATTCAATGATTTCACTTATAAAAAGCTTACAATACAAGGGAGTGAAATACCAAGACTGGTCATGGAGGAAGGAAAGAACTTAGGAGAGACCCTGACGTCATTTCTTTGAAGCCGGCGCGGCCGCGCCGCGACCGGATGCTGACACGTTTCTCCTCCTCCTCTATCCGTACCTAGGGCCCTTAGCAACGCTGTTGCTAGTGGCCCGAGCTTTCATAGCAACAGCGTCGCCGTTGCTAATGGCCCGACTTGGCTAACCCTAAATTTTGACGTCACTTCCGCCACACTTTCTCCAATGCATTGGGAATGGCAAGGGCCTCTCCTGAGTTGTTTCCTTCCTCCATGACTGGTGGAATATAAATGTCTTAGATATGGATAAACGAAGGAAGCGTATACATTGAAACACCAACGTAAAGAGACGAACAGACGTTGCGATAATGAAGCGCGGTGTCGTATGGAGTTACAACAGTTATGTAAGGCTACTATAAAGTGTTTGGAAATAAATGATTATAGGGGTTACCTTCGGGAACCCCAGTACAGTCGCGCTTAGAAATAAATCTGCGGGACGAAATATCAGTGGGATGATTAGGACTTGCACCCTCGGCAAAAATATGAAATATGCTGTGGGCTGGATGTCTTTCGAAGCATGAGAAGTTCGGAGCAAAATAATGTACAAGGAACGCCTCGGAAAAATAGACGATAGTGGGTCGGCAACTAAGGTATTTAAAGGAGTATGACATCTATTTTCCGGTTTCATGCTTTATTCTTACTATACGACAGTTCTACACACAGATCAGCACAAGATATTCGTTTACGACCGCTAAATAATTTACGATCAAATTTATTTTTTCGCCTATTCCGATTTTTAAACAGCCTGGCGATGGCTTCGTGCAAGTCCAATCTAGATCAAGTGAGGGATGAGGAAAAGAGCGATATGTCCGTTCCTCATTTGTTTTAGTTCACAAAAACGCTAAATCCAGCCTTCCTTGAGAATAGGAATCGCAGTTGAACAGTTAGCGACTTTAAGGCAGTTCTCTCGTGCTTCGCGTGACGTGGGTAGACATGATTACAACGTCAAAGCCATCTGCTGCTGAAACCGAAAACGAAACATTTCAGAAAAGAAATTTCAGTTATAAATTCTTAATGATCGTAGGTGGGAACCTTGTGGTGATCCATACACAAAAATGCCTTACACACCAATACAAACTAAAAAAACAAAAAAAAAAAACAAAAAAAAATTGGGGGTCTATAATTTTAAGCACCTGTAGCAAAAGTGTATTGACTCGATCAGTTTGGTGGAAAAGGAGCGGAAAACTTACCAGTAAGTGTGCAGGAAGACGGGATGGAAAAATACAGAACATTAAATGAAAGGTAAAAAACATATATATATATTTTAAAACTGGAATAATTCAATGGTAAAGAAACTGAATTGGAAAATCAGCTGATAAAATTGAACCGTTCCATGAAAACTGGAGGTTGTATAGTCAATTCTCTTTGATCTTTGAAGCTAGATCAGGATGTCGTGGAAAACGCGAAGCTTCAAAAAGAAGTTTAATCATGAAGAAGAAACCTGTGCCACCTGTGATATTTGCGCCGAAACCATAGGACATCTTATAATGGTGTGTGGTAGTATCCAACAAGACGTACATGGGGTCTAAGGAGGTTCTCCTTGATGCGGTCTTGGTCACTCTCCCCGAACACCGAAGCCATACGGTTTAAATAAAAAAAAAAAAGGAAACGTGAATGAATCTGTGGTAGAAGTTAGCAAGAGACGTTTGGAAAATAGGTCGAAGAAGGGTACTATAAACGAGAATTAAGAAATGTATTTTATAGGGCCGTATGAAGTCGTCAAAGTTTACGGGTTGCATACAAAAGTCTTAAAGGGGATGTCCTAGTTTTAACCTAAACTAGGAGCCTCTCTCGGAGCACTTTTCTGTAAACACAGCCAAGTAAATATTTTTACCACTACCGCCATCACCTTGAAGCTAGGCCGCACGCTTTTCTCGAGATTCTTACACCGTGCTCTAGAGCGGTCGCGCGTTCGTGCCTGAACACTCGCAATGAGAAGCAGCTCACTTGAACACGACGTACTGACCATGTCCACCGACACTGATTTGCCAGAATTGTCCCTGCCGCCACATCGGCCAGTGGAGATGGGTTACCTCGCTCAAATCAGTGGCGGAGACAGAACGGTATGTTTCAGAACTTCCCGCCACTTTCTTTAAAACTTGTATATGCACTCACGCATGGAGAAAACACCTTGAAGAAAAAAACGTGAGGCAGAAGTAGTAGGATGATGATGATGTGTTCGTACAAGCAGACTCCAGCTTGTTTCCGGTTGTATATTCATTGACCTTGCTTGGGCTTGAAGTGCTTGAAGCTCGGGTGCTTGGGTTGCTTCGGTCCATGGAGGAAGGAAACAGCCGTGTTATTCGCAAGGTGGAATTCAGTGCGAATTTGGTGTTGCCGTCACTTTTGTAGCCTTTGTGTATTGTGTGCAAGAACTTACACGCGCTGGACGACAACAATTGCACTGGCGTATGTTTTACCCACCGTGGTTTACACTGCGGCACTGCCAGGCGCTGCTGGACCGGGAAACGGCCGCTTTTCTCTAAGTGGCATCCGCGCTGTTTGTTGTGTTTATCAATGCGGCGTTTGCTACGCAGCGGTCGTCGACATACTGTGCGGATGTTTTGTGTCTGCGCGTGCAGTGTATGTGTGTGTAAGAATGCACGCGGGTCCCTCGCGCTCCCGTTTCATTTCTAGGTTTCAGGTAGGTTTTCGCAGTGAGTAATCGTTGCAGCTTGTGTGCGAAGTAACCGTGACTAGTGATTGCTATAAAGTAACTACCCGCTTTTGTTTTTCTGGGGTTGTGCCAGTGTGTTTTAGCACTTGACTGTCCAATAAAATTCTGATTTCATTTTCCATTCTTCTCGTTTTGTGTTGCATAATGTTTCTACTTTAAGACTTCATTGTTTATTAATGCTTTACCTACATTTATGCCTTTTGACTGGGAAATACCTTGTGAAATGTGTATGCACGTGCGCAGTTTAAATGCTATTTAAGTATATTTGTTTAAATGCTATTTCAGTATATTTGAAAAAAAAAAAAATTTCATTGGGCATCTGTATATTTACTTTCATTGTCTGCACTGTAGATCACAACTAAGGTGAGCCACTGTTCAGTGACATTACAAGCTAGTTTTTCGCCACATAATTAGTGTAGATAGCTGCAGTTTTAGGTGTTAAACATGACATGCAGCACACAAATATACAATACGATGAAACCTCATGGTACTGCTAAACTCTCTACATGCAGTTTAAAATTATACATGTTATGCTTCAAACAAGATCTTCGGATCTGAAACATGCTATTTTGTTGTGCTACTGCAGGCTCTGTAGGTCTGTTCTGTTTCTTTCACCATTATGAGTGGTTGTTAAAATTTGTGAAAAGACATTACTAAAATGACCATCATTAACTCGTGCTGTGAGCCCAAGTTTGACTTTCCAGGTCAACAACTCAAACATTTATGGTTGCCTTCTCTCACTACAGTATCTTAGAGAGCATTACTGTCACTGCCATCCCCATGAAAACATGCAATGATGCGAACTGCATTTTGGGCCCAAAAATTACACTGCAAAACCTTCCCTGTCCTCACTTCTGCGCAGGAAGGCATTGTTGGTATGGCCAGTTGTTCACGTTGAATGAAAACAGGCTGCAACAATACGCGCCAAGAGTAGCACTGAATGCCAGAATAAGAACTGGGCTATCTCAATTGTTAGGAGACCTTGCCACATTTTTAAAAGCTCATTCCAAATGATGCAAATGTACACTCGTACAGCCTGAAACTGGAAGAGTTGTGCTATCCATTAGAGAGCATGATTAAGGAATGCTAAATGTGTAAGGCCACTTTTACACACTGCAATGCCGTGCACACACTCAGTCATCAAAAATTTCCCTCATGGCACAGGATCAAAAAGTTCATATTTCACGGTGTACTCCATCTCACAACCTGTTTACAATGCTATGAAAGGTAAGAGCGAGCTGGACTGGTCGGGGCGGAGCTTGTACATGGCAATGCTTCTATCTTCTTGCCTTCGATGGCAGCTCATTAGGGTAGGGTACAATCATGTAATGCACACCAACGTGATTAACCCCAGTCACCATTACATATTTCATTTTTGTGTGCTGTGTTTTGCCTCATGCACCATTGTTCCTCAGTGTGCTGCTCGTATGCTGAACACCTGGTGCCTTTTTTTAACTTGTGTCCTCCATAAATGCTTATTTCTATTATATATTTCAGTTATTCTAAATTTGCTTTTCAACTCCACTTTTCCAGTGGTTCAGACTGTGTAATATGGCAAGCATGACTCACATATATGGTCTGCATATGTTGCTACAAGATCACTATCATTTAATTACTCGGGTAAGTTATGGAAACTGCCAAGAATATGTTAACACTGTTACATTGTTCTGAGCTATTAAGCACTGCTTGGTTAGTGCATAAAATATGTCATCAGTGCAAATTGGTATGTGCCATATTCTATAAAGATATGTCATCCTGAAGCAAAATTACGGCTACAAGAAAGGTGTATTAGAACGAGAATTGATGTTTATTTACCTCGAGTCACCGCTCAACAGTAAATGGTACCAAGATTATTTGTGGTTTTTGCTGCCTGATGAAATGTTACAAATCCTAGTTGAGTACAACTCGTCTGCAGTAACTCCCACACAATTCCTCCAATTCCTTTTCTGGTTACCTAAAGATGATTGGAAACTAAATTATAAAGTCAACTGTTTTGATTCTTCTCGCTAAATTTATTCCAGTCTGTAATGGCCCCAAGAAAAAGTTTCTTTCAAACAATTACCGTGTGTGCGTTCAAAATGATTATTGTTAGTGAATGCTTTCGTCTCGCACCTGTTGAGTAAACAAGAAAATTGAAATTATAAACATTATAATGACGATTTACCAGATGAAAGAGAAACATTAATTGGCAGACACAATTGCGCACTGTTACTGGGGGTACGGCATTGCATTTCATAAGCTTGTAGAGATATGTAAACTTGTCTGTATGATTTGAATGCAAACCTATCCGTCCTATGCTATATTCTAGCTTAATGATGTTTGGTTAAGGTGAATGGGTCTCAGATAATCGGCACATATTCTAATAATAGGTGGGTAATGGAATAGTACGCTAATAAACAAACACTAGGCAAAGCCCACCTTAGTAAATTCCCCAAGAAAAACAGTTATGCAGGAAATTTGCTACATTATCCATGTGTTT
Organism: Amblyomma maculatum; assembly: GCA_023969395.1. NCBI lineage: Eukaryota > Metazoa > Arthropoda > Arachnida > Ixodida > Ixodidae > Amblyomma > Amblyomma maculatum. The sequence continues at coordinate 586,161 of JAJIZL010018982.1, read as the reverse complement.
ATTTCCAGCAAACATTGTCAGTTATCTAATGGTCAAATATTTATAGTGCTACTCAGTTGCCCCTGATAATGATATATTAGCATCATATGCAATTTGAAGTAGTTTTTTTCTTGCGATTAATTGTCATAAAGTCATTTTTTTTTCTAAATAATGTGTACATGCCAATGGTGATGCCTTTGTGAGATAATTATTTACGTATACCTAATCATCAACTAAAAGGACCTCTTTGTACTAAAAGCAATATGCAATCATCTGCATAAAACTTCGTACAGACAAAATCCTGCCATAGTGTTGTTTATAAATAGTAAAAATGAAAGTGCTCCTGAAACAGATCACAGGGGATGCTAGATTCAACTTGGGCTCTACTGGAAGAAGTATTGCTTAGCATTGCAGTTGTTTTGAAAGGACTAATTACCTGTACTCACCTGTGGGGTGAAATGTGGAGGCTCACTAAGAGGGTTCTACTTAAGTTGAGGATAATGCAGAGGGCTATGAGAGGAAAAATCGTAGGGGTAACGTTAAAAGGTAGGAAGCATGCAGAGTGGGTTAGAGAAATAACTCAAGTTACTGACATTCTAGTGGAAATCAAGAAGAATTGGGCATGAGCAGAACATGTAGTGCGAAGAGAGGATAACCGACGGTTGCTTAGGGTAACATACTGGATTCCAAGGGAAGGAAAGCATAGCAGGGTGTGGCAGAAAGTTAGGTGGGCGGATGAGGTCAAGAAGTTCGCAAGAGTCAAGTGGATGCAGCTAGCACACGACTAGGTTAGTTGGAGGAACATGGGAAAGGCCTTCGGCCTGCAGTGGGTATAGTCAGGCTGATGATGATGATGATGCTTTGAAAGGTAGGCTGAAGCATTACTTGCGATAATACTGTAATGCAAAAAAAAACATTGAGGTGGTCTTTGTAGGTGTTCGAGACAAATTTAAAAGCTCAGCGTGGAGCCTGTTTTACTCATAATTTGGATTATTCTGCAAAACCTCCCTGATGATGTCATCGGAGCTTGCTGGGTGGGCCATTTCTTGGATCCTCTCAATTGGCATGAACTATACAGGGTGTGGTTGAATGCCAACGCGACGTGTTCCCTGCATTTCTTTTTTGTGCGTCGTGTGCTTTTAGTTGAAGGGAAGTAGAGGAGCAAATCGCCAATATATTGGGTGGTATGATCAGCCTCGGGAAGGAACAGCAGTTCACAATAGGTAGTGAAGTGCTGGAAGTGATAGGCAGTTATGTCTACTTAGGACAGGTAGTAAGCACAGATCCATACCATGAAAGGGAAATAACTAGGGGAATAAGATTGGGATGGAGTGTATTTGGCAAGTATAGGCAGATTATGACTAGCAGCTTGCCGGTATCAACTGTACTCACCTATGGGGCTGAAACGTGGAGGCTAACAAAAAGGTTCTAGTTAAGCTGAGGACAACACAGAGAGCTATGGAGCGAGAGACAGTAGGGGTAACATAATGGGCAGGGCATGTAAAGTGTAGAGAGGGCAACCGCGATGGTCGCTTGGATTCCAAGGAAAGGATAGCGTAGCAGGCCGCGGCCGAATATTAGGTGGGCGGTTGAGGTTAAGAAGTTCGTAAGGATCTAATGGATGTAGCTAGCAGAGGACCGGGTTAGTTGAAGTAATATGGGAGATGCCTTCGCCCTGCAGTGGATATAGTCCAGGTGATGATGATTATAATCAACCAACTTAATCTTTCTGCATTATGGGGAGGACTGATGGAATAATAATATCATTTATTAACCTCAGTTCATCAAATATATGCTCCAGGCATGTGTGTGGGACTGGGCAGCCGAAGTATGAGTACATGAGTTAACACCGAAAAATAATAGATGGAAAAAAGAAACTCAAATGACATTCAGACTTTAAACTTGCTTGTCCTACAGGAACAAGCCAACAAAATGTGCAATACAAGAAAAATCTTCAGCATTACGCACTTTCACAGAGGGGATAAAAACATCAAAGACATGAAAGCATATTGGATCATATTGTCATTCAACCAGGATAGAAGAAATTTGCTCAGTTTTGTTCCGTTTGGTCGGGACTGCTCGCATTTTAGAGTAGTAAGGAACATAAGAAATACAGGTTTTTTTTTTCCCCATAATTATTGAAGATGCAGGATATGACATGCTTTTCCTTCTGACGGAGAGGCCGGCTTTAAGTTTCTGGATTTTAAAAGAAGTTTTAGGTTGGTTGCCAAAGATCCACAGGTGGTTGACATTATTCTGGAGCCATCTTCTATGGCTCCTCATCTATCAATCCGGCCTTGCTTTTTCCCTTACGACATGGGTCAGGTGCCCGTGCACCGAGAAGTGTGACATTGCACCGTTGCTTTCCTATAAACCAATTTTCATTTTCGGCCATATTTATATTTCCTCTCTTTGTCCCGTCGCGATGACGCATTAGTTAACGCTCGACTGCTGTGCCCAAGGATGCTCGAGATCGAATCAGGCCGCGGCGGCCGCTTTTCGATGAAGGCGAAAAGCAAGGGCCGTGTGCTGTGCTATATCATTGCACGTTAAACAACCCCAGGTGGTCGAAGTTTTCGCAGTCCTCGAGCCTATCCCGAGCCACTTATTTGAGATGTTAAACCTCACAAACAAATCAAGTGAGTCAATTCCACCTTTTCTTTTTACTTTAACTTTTACAGCATAAGGATTATCAAAGCAGAGTTTCTGGTCGCCGTAAATGTTTTTTTTTTTATTACTGCGACCACGTAGCTGGTCCCCAGAATTCGTGACGCGATAACGCAAGTGCTCACGATCCCCAGTGCCACTAACAGCCTAGCCCTCCAGGGACTGGCACACCATTTTTAAAGGAAGACCCATTGCACGGGCCCCTCCCATAGGCCGTGAGGGAGGCTCTGGCCCCCACCTATATTTTAATGGCCAATAAAATTTAAACAACTTCTATAAAAGCTTACAGCTGATAACCATGAGCAGTAATACGCGGCGTGTGTATTACTCCACCGAACAGAAAAGAAAATCAGCTTTTAATGTTTGACTCTATCAGACAAGCTGGAAGCATCGAAAGTCTTGAGCTTCCAATTTAGATTCATGGTTAGCTTTTTATTGAACTGACAAGAAAACTCCTTTTGGTCACAGATACATTGCGTTTGGCGGTTACTGCAGATTTTAGTTGTATATCCCACCATAATTGGGCTGCAAAATGTTAAATATTCGTTGTTTATGCGTAAGCATTCTATGGCAATGTAGACCGGTCTTTCGCATGGGCATGACCTTGTCGTCCGGAGTTGTAAACGCGGAACTATAGTTGGTATATCGGAAAAAGAATGCTACCATAGAGCATCAAGGTAAGGTGTGCAAGTGACAAAATGGCTGATCTGGGTTAAATAGATAACTAAAGCCAATTAAGTCAATCAGACATCGAAATTATAGCACGTGGTAATGTTGATGTCCAAAGGGGGCACGTGGTATTCGGCTTCCGGTGACGTAGTTCTAGTTTTCGGAGGCGGAAACTTTGAAATGTTTGAACGTGAACGAACGGGAGATGGCGCGATTTCAGTGCGCAAATGGTAGGAATGGTTAGGAAGTGTGTGAAGAAAGGTAATCAACCATCTGCAGTCCGAAAAATTCCAATAGTACTGCAGAATCTTATGCTTTGATTCTGTTTTGTGTTGTTACTTGCTCTGCTGTTAATTCTTCCAAGAGAACTGCAGAATCTGCAGCGCATAAATGCGAAAGCCTGACAGTTGGTACTGCTAACGGTATATCGCATGCCCCTTGTCGGACACAACCAGCGTTCCGTTGAGCGCATCGCCATTGTTTTATAATTGGTTCACAAGAAAGAAAAGGCGCAGTATCTGTCGTTCTCGCATTGAATTGGAAAAACGTTATTGTCGCCGCCTAGGGGATGGTGGGCTTGTATAGCTTGCTAGGTATCCCGCTGACACACGTCGCGGACAATACAGCAAAACCGCAGATTCTGCAGTGATCTCGAATAATTTTTGGCGCTGGAAAGTCCGGGCATTCAGGGAGAGAGGAATAGAGGCCGCGGGTTAAAAAGCTCGTTCATTCCCATCTGTACACTTTATTTCCATCTACATCTTGATCGCGATTTGCACCATGCGCATAACCCAGATTGTTTCAGGACCCAGCAAGCTAGTGCCGCAATTACGTACCACATATAATTTATGCAAAGCTCTGATATATATATTGTTACAGACGAGGAAGAAAGCGAGCACTGGCGCGGTCGGGAGCGCCCGCGCTAGGCACTTCGCGATTCTTTTAATGATCATTTCACAGTCATCGGCCGTCTTCTCTATTCTGTGTTCATCGGCTGATCGCCCCGTAACTTTTGGTTGGAAGTGCTGGGTACGTCATCACTCGTCATCCGGCCTGGAGCTTCGGCGCCCTGTTTCAGCTTGCGCCGTCGGCAGCGGGTTTACTGGAGCGCATCGCCTGGCACTTCCCCAGCCTGCCGGACCCAATGCGACCTTGCCGTTCCCCTGCCCCGTCCCCCGCCATGATCACAAGACACAACCAAGGAGAGATCTATGCGACACCCATACGACCACAGGACACTACCAGATACCCAACTGACCTGATGACTCCACTGTCGAGACGCTGACCAGAAGACCCAACTGTCCCAATACGACACCACATATGAGGACATTCCCTCGCCTATGCCATGCGCTGAGTGTCTGGGCCTCGGCCATCAGATCTGGGCGATTTGTGGTCAGAAAGCGTCTTCAGTCAGGCTTCATCCGAGAATCATCGTGACAGCAAGCCGTTGTCTTCTTCCTTCTTCCTGTTCTCCATCCAGTCACGTCATTCATCATATTTCATAATATCAGACATCGGCAAACGTCCTCGTCCATGATCGGGACGATCGCTCCGTCCGTGGTCCCGGATATAACGTTACGGACGAGCAGTGGGGCGGGCAGGAGCGCTCGCGCTAGTCACGTCGCAAATCATTAAAGCATATCAGTGATCGGCCATCTTCTTTTTTTTTTTGCGAAGTTTATTGCCTCAGGGCATAAAAGGAATGTTATGATGGATGATGGGTGCGGTCAAATGAATGAAAAAAGGTTGGCTGATGCAATGAAATCGAGGAGTGAACGATGATGCGGTCCCAGTGTCCAAACAGCATATGACTGCGGATTATGGGGGGAGAGGCCAGCTGCCACCAGGTGCCGGATCCGCGTTGGCTTCAACGCTGGGCAATCCCACAGTAGGTGATGGATGTCAGCTTCTATATTTTTAGACTTGCAGATGGGGCAACCAGGGTGTGGATATAAATACCGAAATTGTGGCCACTTTCGGATCACTGCTGATGTTAGGGCCACCCCAATTCTAATCCTCCGAAGCGCCACCTCCTCTGCACGGGTTAGACCGCGGGGGAGGCTTACCGTACACGGAGATATAAGAGCACGTGTACGGCGCCGGAGGTGCTCCTTTCTTGTTAAAAGCAGGGTGGCATTGTCCAATTTTATGAGGTTTGGCGATGTCGATGTTGAGTTTGAAAGGCGGGTCGCAGAATCCACTTGGCTTTGAGCACTTAAAAGGTCACGCGGGGTCCATTCAATACGAATTGGATTTGGTATGCGAGCCGCTAGACTGTGTATGTTCTGGCAGATTTCCGGGCTACTACTAACTCGTAAGTAGCTTTGTCACCTGGAGGCCATCTGTACGTATGATAATACGGGCCGTGGGAATCATGGGAATGGCGGTCACAGAGCGAAGCGCCTCTTGCACTGCAAGCAGTTCCGCACAAAAAGAAGATGGAGGTTCCGGTAATTGAAATGTTGACGACTTGTTCAATGAAGATTTGCTAGAACAGAAAAATTGCTGTTATCACTTCACAGGCTTTGATGCTTGCGTCGACGTAAATTATAATGGAACCATGTGGCAAGCGGGCGTCTTGTTCCATAATTCGGTCGCGAAGTGACGACGCCGTTTCCTGTGTTCTCGGTCGGCGTAAATCAGTTGGCTTGTTATCGCTCAGCTGTACAAAACGCCAAGGAGGAAGAACTGGCAGTGGCGGTGGTAGTAGTGAATGTGTCGAAGCATAAGCCTTCAGAGCGCACGTTGCGTGAGAGAGTGTGGCCTTAAGCTTGCGTGCATCATCTTCTTGTTCTGTGTTCATCGGCTTGTCGCCCCGTAACAATATACTAGGTGTCCCAGATAACTCGGACCAAGAGCTAAAAAATTCAGCATTTGAGATAGGCTGGGGAAATCAGTCGCATACAACTACCAGCCGTCTCGCGCACCACCAACAATTTTTGTTACGGAAATAATTAACCACGTAATCAGGTTAATTTTCTAATTTGCTTATACTGACTTTAATTACTTATTACTTGCAAAGTTGCTGAGCACCTTCAGAAATCCCCATTCCATTTTATTTGCGATAAAGAAAGCCTCACGTGTATCTTTTTCCGAGCTCCAAAAAAGGCCGCGAATTACAGAAACAATCCCGTGACGCGCCATGATAGCCCTGCTCTCAACCGGAGATTGAGCGAACCAAATTACCTGCGGTCTTGTATCGATGGCCTAGTTCCAGCGTTAGGCTCTCAAGTTGGCGATGGGTCAGCCCGCTCGGCGAGCTCAGCGCGCTTGCTGTGACTTGCTGCACCAACCGGCTCACGAGTGCGAAGAAACCACGTCGCAGACATATCAGCCTGTCGCTGCAAGCCAAGGCCGCAATTGATTTTGTTCTCTCAAGCCGCCGCTGAGAGGTGGGCAATCATGGCGCATGAATGCGCTATTACGTGATCGTTTTTGAAATTCGCGGGCTGTCTTTGGAGCTCGAAAAAAAAAAATACACACGAGGATTCCTTTATCGCACATAAATGGAATTGGGGTTTCTGAAGGTGCTTTCCAACTTTTGTAAATCACATTTATTGTCTAAAGTCCAAATTAAGCAAATTAGAAAAAATAACCTAATTCAGCAATCAAGAATATAAACACCTCATTTTTTGTTCATGTTTTATCCTTTGTAACGATGCCTCGGACATTACTGTACACGGATTACACGTCACATTCACCTACGACTGCTGAATAATTGATAATCGAATTTAGTTTCTCAGCAGTTTCGGTTTCAGTTTCTACAGCCGAGCGATAGCTGTGACGTCATGGTCAAGCCCAGGTCACGCGAAGGATGAAAATACAATAATTTAATCACTGCTGTGTTATTTGAATTAACTATAATGACAAAGCCAGCTTGCCTCAAAAACAGGAGTCATTACAAGGAAAGAATGAGCGTTTATATCGCTGTTTTTTCATGCCCGCATCAAGACATGATTGTGACGTATCAGCCATCTCTCGGATAACGAAACCGAAACTGGTGAGAAAGGAAAATTTGTTTATACATTATTTAGCGGTCGTAAGCGAAAACTGCGTGCGGATTGCTATAAAGCAATGACTTACTCATCATTAACAAGTAAAAAGCGCCACCAAAATTTGGTGTGTATAGCCCTTTAATTACTTTCGAACCAAAACATTAACAGTGGTATTCAAGGCGGCTGGCAGCTGCATATAACTGATTTGCCTTGGCTATCTAAACAATTAAGGGCAAATCTTGATGAGCTAAAGTGCGCAGAGGCGAAAGCCTTTAACCACCACTGTCACTGTCATCTGTTTGGCCACTGCTTGGTTTCGTTTGGTGACTCCTGCTGCTGACTGTCAACTGTGACGTCATAGCGCGAGAGCAGTTGTGGTGGCTACTAGATGTCGGTTGAGGCTCGCACACGAGGACACTGCGCTGTGTGTGCGTTTAAGATGCCTCAAAGCTTAGTAATTTATTCATTATCATTGTCTCATTAAATAACATCTACAAATTACTAATTATTGACTAATCGCCATGAATTCATGATTGTAAATATAATTATTATTATTGTTACCTAAATAATAATTATTGTTAACTAGTGTTCATTCTCCGACAACTACATCATTCATTAACTATCTGTACTGAAACCATCCAAATCCTTCTGGAGGTAGACCGCTGCCGCAGGCGCACGCACGGACACACCACCCATTTATGAGTCACAAAAGGCTTTCGCCTTAATATTTGAATTTTTTAACCGTTGCTCCAAGTTAGCTGGGACACTTTGTATATAATGTAGTAGCGTAGGATGGCACTCAAGACTTGGACAGAGACACAGGCAAACCGCCGACCAACCATCCTTGCCTTTTTTCCACACATCCTTGAGCTCGCACATACCGCACGCTCGCGTCACGCTTTCTCGTCTTCAACGTGCGCCGTAACATCTTTCCACCAGGAAGAGGGTGGATGGAAAGTCCTTTGTCCCGTCAAAGTCCGTGGGGGCCGGCCGGCAATGGCCGCTTACTCCAGTTCAGCTGGCCGTAGACATTGCACGCAGGGCGCCATTTCTCGTCGGTGGCGTCAAGCTTGCCTAGCAACACGGCGGGTTCCACCGCTGCAACAAGTTGGCCGCGCAGGCGTGCTCAGATTACAGTTTCACAAAGTTGTCACACAAGGCCGCGTAGAAGTTGATGAGCATGTAGTCTGTGCTGTTGACCACCTGGCGAAGTTGGGCAGATTGAGCTTGAAGACGTTCAGCTGGATGATGACCGCCATGTCCGCTATTTCAACTTCGGTCAGCGTGGGCATAGTATTTGGCTCGAACTTTGGCTCTTTGGGCAAGTCCTCATCCTCCTTTTCATCCGTCTTGCTCGACGAGGAATAATCAGCCTTGGTTTCCACCTTTGCGGACTCATCTCCCTGCTCCCCCTCGTCGCTGCTGCCCTCCGCAGTCTTGTTCTTGCTCTTGATCTCTGCATCGACTCCTTCCTTTCTCGAGGTCTCATATAGCTCAGGCCCAAGCTGGGCCTTATGCACATTCAGAATTCGTCCTTTCTGTCAGGCCTCTCCATCAAGTGCCTGTGCTATGTCGCCGCATGAAACGTTCCTTGCAACCCCGAAAGCGAAAACGAAAACCGCGATCCCAGCCTTCAACATAAGCACCTCGATTCGTTCGAAGCTTTACTCGCTAGACACCACTTTGTCCAGTGGGGTGTCTGGAACCGTTCGTCCTTTGTGCAAGGTGGTCGCCCGTGCAATGCGGCAGCTGCTGCTTCTGGAGCCATTGCCGAAGCTCCTGCTCAAAGCACGCCAGCCACTCCGAGCGGGTCAGACCATCATCCTCAACAGATCACTTTCTTTCCGCTCACACTCAGCCAACAACCTTGCCAGGCTCTGGATTTCCTTCGCATGATCGATCTTGAGTGTCTCAAGCTCCGAAGTCAACTACTTGACTTGGGCTTGAGCTTTGCGTTCGCATGCCCCATGGCCTCTACCACCTCCCAGGTATTGACGTGTAGGCTGCTGTTTTTGGCCCACTGGTCGTCCAGCTCGTGACGCGTCTGCTCCACAGCAGTCTCATGTGTGTGGGCAACCCGCTGCTCGGCCCCCTTTACCTCCGCGTTCTTGCGTGACATAGTTACATATAGTGTATTGGGCTCTTTTTGTCAAAGGCCGTCGCCACTACCTCGCATCACAACACCATCATCATTATCAGCCTGACTATACCCACTGTAGGGCGGATGCTTCTCCTATATTCCTCCAATTAACCCGGTCCTGTGCTGGCTGCATCCACTTGACCCCTGCCAACTTCTTAACCTCATCCTCAGACTTGCTGACGATATAGAACTATAGAACGTATGCAAACTTGCTGCCATCTATCGAACCTTCAGCGAACCCCGCCACGTGGCGCTATGTGAAGGGTTGAGTGCGTCGGCCGCGATGCTGCGGGTGTTGCCGTCGCACTAGCCATCGTTGGAGCTACCTGCATCTGTTTAGTGCCTTAGTTTTCATGCTATTGGCTCGCACCCAGGGCAAAAGACGGAACTCAATAGACTTGTACATGCTGCTTATATTCACATGATTCCAGATTACTTCATGAAGCGGTACTACGCTGCCAAAACTTCTTGCGAACGACATAAGTGTAGCTACAGAAGACTAAACCAGCGCTGCCGCTTTTAATTTCCCTCTCTGCTTCTGCATATACTTTAAATAATACGCGTCCATGAATGAGTTTAATATAGCTTCTTGGCGTAAAACATGTCTGCGATGTGACTGCGCTGCGACAGCCGCCGCAGGAGGCTTTCGAGTTCAGCGCTGGCCAAGTTCAACATATGTTGCTGCGCCCGGTACTCGGCCTCGATCGTTGGCGTTTCATTGTACATAGTACGAATATGCGTAAACGAAGGAGCTTAATATTGCTCTTTTAAATGTAGGATCGGTTCCTAATGAACACTGCATGCGCTGCGATAGACGTGAAAGCATTCACAATACAGCACGCGCACTACTGTTCCCATGTCCTCTCTGGACCTTAAGTGGCAGATGTATCTGTGTAAACAACCGAACAACCCCCAACAATATGAATTTGCCAACAAAACGCAACAGGTTAATGACCTGCCACCGCGCGGCTGATTCTCCTCAGATAGCGCCTGTCGCCGTCACATCATGGTTCCATTTCGTGAAAGTCAATACATTAGCAGGTACATACATCATTGATACAAAATTCACAGCTCAGCCTTCGTAGTCAAATCGCGGAGGTCTGCCTTATACGCAATGGGAAGCGTTTACGCGTATTCGAGTAATGTATTGTAGAATTAAAATTTCGCGTTAGAATTAAAGAGCGCAGTCTGGCGCCTTTGAAGTGCGCCAACATTTTCTATCTGAATATCTGGGCATATACATATGTAGAAAATCTCTGGAGAGCTTGCAAGCATGAAGCAGTAAATTCTGGGATGAGTAAGGAAAATCAAGAGCACACTCTTGCAGATATTTTACGCGAAAAAGCCATGCGAAATCCTTCTACAGAAAACGTAACACTACGTAACGTAACTGGGGGCGTCTATTGGCACCGAGCACGAATTTGAAATATTTCAAAGCAGGCAACTGAGACACTATTTTACAATTTAGGTGTGCCGTTGAACGAAAGTGCTCCTTCAGCGCGAGTAGCATGTCACAAAGCCACAAGAAAGAGAAAAAAATAGCAGTGGCTTAGCTCTGGTAAAGTGAGCTAGAATAGCTCTTGTTAAGCCTGGTAAATTGTGTTATCAATGGCCGCATGGCTGCGCTTGTGTATTCGCTTGTGGCGTAGCTTGTGTGTTTTGATAATTTGGCTATAGAGTGACACATGTCACAAAATGGTTACGACTGTTCTTCTGGCGATTCTTCAGCGCGCTGTCTTCGCTTGGTAGCATTGCGGCGTTCCTGAGTAGTCATGGGTTCATCAGTAGCTGACAAGGTGGAAGCACTCGGAGAGCTAGAACGTAGTCGCCGAGCTTCATCTTGCGCATGACGCTTAGCACGACGTTCTTCACCTTCTTCCACTGTCTCTAGTGCATGTTGTCGCTTCCTTGCCGCAGCTTGTCGCTGACACCTTTCTTTAGCAGCCTGTATAAGAAAGCAAACATGGCGAGGCCGAAGCAGTGGCGAACCATCTGTTCGGCGCGGCAGCGGCGCCGCTGCAGCGCGTGGCGCGCCGACGGTGCCGCCAACTGGCGGAGCTCGGCTGAAGCGGTTGCTGTTCAAGTTTAAACACGGCTTCCGGCGGGGGTACGTGACGGCTCGAAACCTGGCGCAGTATTGCTATCGCAATAAAGCTCAGTGGTGATTACTTGTTGCTTCTTTTTTCTTCGACGACCTTATTTAGTTTTGCGTGCAGCAAGGCACAGATGTTGGCATTATCGGTGATAACGAGCGTGGACCTAGCGGCCAAGCAACCCCCTGTGCTGTTCCGCTTGCCATTCTTGGTTCAACTACCCTTGAACATGGCGGAGACGCGCGCGCCGGTCGCTAGGTGCCAGCACTTTTGCATAAGGTCTATAGAGCATGACCCCAGACAAAATGAAAGCGTGTTCCTCTTATTATCAGCTAGGTCTTGCTATAGCAGTGTATACCTGCAACCTCAGTGCTAACACTAGTAGTTACGTGGCCTCACCCTAAGGCCATGCACTCATACTGTTCGTCGGAATGGCATCCTTGTTGCTGAATGAATGAAACATTGCTAGCGTGCATAGATTGGAGCATTGATCACGAAACTGCTTGCACCTTTTCACATGTTTGCTTTAAAAGCATTGTTGAGGGAAAATATTTCACATGGTTGCCACACTTGACCTACTACTGTGTGAATGTTGATTTCTACCATTTGAGCATGTGATTCCTGAGTGGCTGCTTTCAAGATTGATTACCAACACATAGTAGTGGAATGCTGTTGATAATTTGTTTTTCTGAAAGAAAGGTTTTGAAGCGATAGTTTCAGTACGCGAGGTAAAGTGCTTCCGATGACCTTCAAATGAGCTTCGAGGTCAAGTTCCAACCACAACCACTTTGGGTAGCTGTGTTCCCACTAAAGGTCAAGGTCAAAGTAATGTTAAACGTCAAAGGTAAACTTACGTGCGAAGTAGCTTAAAGGGGCAAAACACTGAAATTTAGGTCTCGATTTTTTTTTCGCCGCAGTGGAAAGAGTGATGTCTAAAATGTTCGATTCCATAATAGTTTTGTTAGAAACGCTATAGAAAAGTTTTACCGGGAATTTTTCGATCAATGCGTGCGCCCGTTTTTATGTAGTCGGATGCTGGAAATCATGAGCAGCGACCACGATGACGACTGGTGGTCGACAAAAAAGACGTACCGAAAACAAATATACATTTCACTCGCCAGGCATTAATTCGACACTTTTTGCGCAGAGTAACATCCTTTTCAGTTTCACACTCAATGCTGTTACGACACCATAACGCACGCCTTCGTAGACGAAAGTTTTAGTGGGCACTGTCATTGCTTCATTCACGAAATTGCAAACACTGTGGCGCCATCTAGTGGCAAAACCTGAAAGCATACCTCTCGCGGTGCGAAAGCAGGGGTGGTTTTTATTTAAGGACGCATTGGAGAGAGCGCAAAATATAATAAATTATGGCAAGCACTCCTAGAATTAAAAAGAACAATGTGCAGCTACGAAGATCAACGATATTTTGCTAACATGTATTCACGTGGGGGGCTACACTGAAAGTACTAGGGTTTCTCCGCTAGATAGCACCTCGGTTGTTTTTATGCGATTTTCAATGGCAAATTAAAATTGTAAAGCCTCTTTGATATTGTAGTGCTCGATCTGTATTACATGAGGCAAGATCTTTTCATCTCTACCATAATCTCATGACATATTTTGGCCAGTGTTCTGTCCCTTTAAAGCATGAACAGTTGCGTGACTAGACACATGATCGCTGATGTCAATCCCGAGTATAAGTTATCGTGCTATGCATTTTCTTGTGGCCCCGTTTTTCCTTGGGAGAACGTAATCCGGAAAATGTCACCATTCAAGATTTCATATTGTTAAAGGTCACACCATCTTTCAAATACCGAAATCAATAACTGGCAAGTGCCGGCAAATGAGCACCAGCGCGTTGGTTGCAAACTGTTCGAAATTTATGGCAGCGGTCTAGTAGCAGTGAAGGCCTAACACACAGCCGACCTCTCAGGCCAATCAACAACGGCGTCTCATTGGCGTACACAGCCGGTCAGGACTTCATGGGCAAGTTGATTCCAACGCATGGCTCCTCATGACAGTCCGTGCAATTGCTAAGCTCGGCGAGTCGAAAAATCGGCATTCCACCCTTAGCCGAGCCTGTGCCAATGGTCGGTAGCCAGCCAATTTCGCTTGGGTAGGCTTCTGATACACGTGCTCGAGATTTCTGCTCCATAGCTCACAGTTGTTTTATAATGCTGTCTACTTTACCTAGCTTCTCTGCTGTATCTTTCGCAGCACTGATTTCCAGCCCACCAACTTTTTACCGTCGTCAGGTGGAAAGCACTCACTTATGACGTGCGTGCACATGGCCCTTCCACGCACACGCATTCGATGCTATAAATAAAATAGTGCCCTAAAGCTGTCATCGATTGAAACACGCAGTTGTAACAAGAAGTCAGTTACCACCTCAGAATGCCCCTGAGAAGCCATCAAGAAGCTAAAGTGCATCATCGCTGGTTGGTGTCGCACGCCACCAGAAGTGTTTTCGCATACTTCAATGTAGACTCCATGAAATGCAAGCAATTCGCCTCCGGTAAAGCATCTCGAGACCTATCCATTCCAATCGACGTCATAAAATGTGATGGGATCTGGGGTTCACATGGTGCAGTTCCGAAAGCAACCGTTTCCTTGACCTCAAAACAGGCATATTATAGGAATGCAATATATGGAACATCGAAGAGTATGGGCAAGCATATCATCACTATATCAGCCTGACTACTCCCACTGCAAGGCAAAATCATTTCTCGTATCCCTTCAATTTACCCGGTCTTGTGTCAGTTACATCCAACTAAGCCCCGCAAATTTCCAATCTAATCCACCTGCTTAACTTTGTGCCGGCCCTGCTAGGCCTGCTTTCCCTTGGGAATCCGATTGTTCAGGCCCATTCACACGCAGAAGTGGTGCGACAGTTTGGTCGAAAAGCGACATGGTTGCGTGTAGCAGGCCATTCGAGTACTGTCCGATTTTCCATCTTTGCGACAGTATGATCGCACATAACAATCCTCATGAAACACATCTGCACAGAAGGTGCAGCAGGCTCCCTCAAGACGGAAGCCGGGCTACGTTCCGCAGCGCACCAGACGATGGCAATGCAGCATAGACAGCGCCTGCAGGACGGGTCATGTAGGAACCGTCTGTAAAGATATGATGAAAGTAGCATATGCATAACCAACCATCGGCACTGTTGAATTGAACGGAAGTTAATTTGAGTCAAGATCGCCGATTAACCCTCGTTCAAACGAGAACGATTCGCAAAAAAGAGACCCGCTGGCCGCTTTTGCAAGTGTGAACATCGGTCAAGCTGAGCGGCTCCCTTGTAGCATGGGACAGCCCTTTGCGACTCCCAAGTGTGAATGGGCCTATACCCTGATAGTGACCACCAGTTATCTTGCGGTCGCATTAGATGTCCTATTTACGTCCATTTCTTGATTTAAACTTGGCTCACTCAGCACGCTTCTCTATTAACATTACACCTATTACTTTAATGTTACATCACTGACAAATGCAGTTAAACAAATTCGCCCCTCTTTTTACTCCCCTGAATGTTATATAGAAGAATCCACACCTATCAAAACAAACACAAGCTCGTACTGCGCCATCTTTTCATCAATCACTTCAGTAATCAGATAGCACAGATTACTCGTCTTAAAGTGCGCAGTAAACGCCCATCTTTTTCGTTTCCTCGCAAGAGTGCGATCCGAGGTGTTCTTCAAATCGCCGTCTACGTTGTCCATTAGAATGCTGACTAAACTATACAAAGATAGACGCCTGCGTGGAAAAGATCAACTACCGTCCATTTTTCGCAAGCCCACGCTTCCCTCAAAACTCATCAGCGCTAAAAACCGCATGATCCAGCAACGTGGCGATGTTAATTCGAACGCAAAGTACAAAGCACTGCCCGCTTTCAGCTCTACTTGAACGAAATACAATGTCTCGCGTAATATTAAATAGAGGAGAAACGATTTTAAACGCTTCTTTGAACCTTCACCAAAACAATGCTAACTTTATCTACAGTAGACCTTCTAAATGGCTTAGAGAACTCAACAACAGCTCAGGAGGATATCTTTAGGGGAATACCAAGGCAGTTGTACTGGCGATACCGCGAAACGTCTTGCAGAGTGACCGACGTGTTTGAAACACAGGCAACAATGGCTGTAGATCATTGTGGCTTGACTACTTCTGACTTAACCTACAAATTTAGGAGAAAGTTGTTTTTTATATAAGTTATAAAGTTAGAAATGTGCATCCACTCAGTTTATTACGCAAATTCGCATTTTATTCTACTGGTTAAGATTTGAGGGTGACCTGAACACATAAATAGTTCACGTGTAGTTAATACGAGATGCAGATGCAAGTGCAGATGTCTATGTCCCTCAAATGTCAATGGAGAAAGCAAAAAAACGTCGTGAACGAGCGAAATGGCTTTATATTATATTCAACGCATTCGTTTAACAGCATAAAATTTGAGCGCATGCATATGTACATCTGCTATATTAAAAACAGGTAAACATTTTGAAGTGGCCGTGTTGTTTTTATGTGTGTTAATATTTGGAGCACTGTAATAACCACAACATAATTGATTGGAAAATGCTATTTTTTAGCCTAATGAGCCTTTGTGACACCAACAGCAGCAACCAACCGACAGACGCCAGAGGGCGCCAAAGGTATGATGATTATTTAGCCCTACTACAGTCCTACTAAAAGACGGATCTAGGGACTTTAGTCCTAACGACTGGCAGGGCAAGTGGTTGGTCACGACTAAAAGCTTCCAAATTGTAAGTAAAGTTTATGTACTTATTTGCGTGACTGCTTTGTGCGAATGAAGGTTTCTGGGTACTAACTTTCTCTGGTTTGTCACGTCTGCGTTTGCTTTCATGGGCTGCTCCAAAGCTGCTCCGCAGAATCGGTAAGTCGCACATCAAGGCTTGCAACATTGCGCGAAGTCTTTGTTTGCGGTTGAAATTTCGCCAAGCCAAATATAGTACACACTTTCGGGGGTGCCGTGTTTTTAGGCATAGAGCTTTTGTTTGATCCGGTCTGTGTGTGCAGATGGGTAGCGCCTTTTCGTTAGCGCAGTTTTCAGTCGACCGTGGTCTTATGGAGGTGAATCACAACATGGTGGTCATATGGCGGGATGACTTCCGTGGTAAGGCGGACTGGGGAACCCGTCCTTGTTTCCGTGCATTTGCTTCTTTCTGCTCTTTTTGTTATAAATATCTTACTGATATGACCGGACACATTGCAGGGATCTTTTTGCTGAACGTTAGTATGTCATATTGTTAATTTCACTGCGCTGGACACTAGACATTTTCATTTTATTTTTCTTCCTAGTGAGACAGGTCTCGGCGACAGATGCTGGCTTTGCTAGGGGTCTGATGTAAAAAGTGCTGCATTGCAGCTGCAAGACTATTACGCCGCCGTTACCGTAATGGCAGACATTTTTTCGACCGGAAGTGGAGGCTCGTATCGCTGGCCAATCGACGCTCAGCCGCAGTAGCGCCCTCCTGCTGTCGGTTGACCGGTTGACTCGATAGCCATTGAAATCGCATTGTGAAGTCCAGCGAACACATTGAGCTAGAAGCTGAGCAAAGACAGTAGCAATTCTGCACACGTGGCTACTTCTTGCTATAAGCTTTTTAGCGGTTGACTCGGCAGCCAGTGAAATCGCATTGCGAAGTCCAGCAAACACATTGAACTGGAAGCTGCTCAGAGACTTAGTAGCAATTCTGCACACGTGGCTACTTCTTGCTATGAGCTTTTTATACCAAGCAACAACCAATTTGGCTCAAGCTCCCCCTTTCCACAGAAATGAAGGCATTCCTGGCTTTTTGTCTTGTGCAGTTTTAAGGGGACTTGTCTTTTTTCCGAACAATGCCCTTGCAACGTACTGGCCTTAAAGCTGATGCGGCATGCCTATAAATTTTTTTAGTTTAAGCACCTTGTTATTCCATCAGTGCATACTTGAGTTTCTAAATCATTACCTGCTGTAAAGCTGTAACTTTCAAACCGATTGGGACAGACTGAAATTCTGTTTCAAAGTTTGCATCATGCTAACATTACTTTTCATGCTGGGAACTTCAGGTTTGGATGAGAACTTGTTCTAAGCCTATTTCAGAAAGTGAAAGAGTGATTTATTTGGGATGCCATTGTTTTGTAACCACCATTACTCAGTGTGTGGGATGACTTGATAAGTTGAACGGTATCTGCCAGTACTGAGCAAAACTCGTGTATTATCCTGATGTGTTCACAGCATTTGAATTGAGTGTTTTCCTCTGATACAATGTCCTTTATCAGTGCATGTTTTCAAGCATCCTGCATGATAGATGACAAAACCTGCTTTCTTCTGCCGTGCAAATGGCCAGTAAACCTAAATATTAAAATTATTCATGGCGTCATCTATTTTAACTGGAGTTCCGGCTGCAGAAGTAGCATGTAGTTCATGTTTCTTGAGAGGAAAAAGAAAGTCCTCATATGTTAAACCATTTTTGGTGTGATGCGGCATGCTTGTTATCAAATTAAGTGCACCTTATTTTTTTTTTACGCTGTCCTGGTATGATTCTACAGTATGTTTTGATGTTTTCTGTCTGGCATTGGTTCAGTAATTGGCAGTTATGTAGGATAGATTCAGTGATTGGAAGTTATGTAGGGCTGAGCTTGTGTAGTCAGACTCTAATTTGCACCATATATTCTTTGGTAACTGGCAGTTCCACTGACATACTTTTCTTCAAGTATTTTACTATGCTAATCCATTAAAGTTGTCTGCAATGTTTCCTTCTTCAAGGCGAAAGCCATGATTGTCTGAGCCTTGTATTTCTTATCATTTCAAGGCAAGTTTTGTTAGTCATCTATTGCATTAAAATGTGTAAATTGAGCCTGTTGGCTTGTGCCGACCTTCCTTACTGGACCAGTGCCTTCGTCCTGCAGAATCAATTGGAAAGGACAGGATAATTGGACAAGGAATGGTGGTGGTGGTGGTAGCGGTAGCGGTTTATTGAAATAATAATCAAAAAATGAAGGAAAGGAGTGTTGCCAGCCTGTGGCAACTACTAATATCTGAAGCACCCGAGCTGTGGCCTGGAAGAAAGAAAAGGGATCGATAGGGAGAGGATAGCAAGGTGAAGTACAGAGGGGAGCGATAGCAAGGACAGAGAGAGCTTTTTACATTATTTACAAAATACAAATAGTGAACGAGTTCACGATGCTCGCATGTGGCTATATCCTTCATATGTATCATATTCGAATTTTATTAAAATTTATATAATTTTCTAAGCTTACTCTATCACTTTTTACCGCTTCTTGATGTATTCACTACCGTTTGTTATGAATGGAGTGTTTAGGTTTCTTTGTCATTTTTGTTGCCTTTTGTAAATGTATTGCGTACCTGCATTGCAACCACAAAAAAAGTGAATAAACAATGAAGTTTAATGCCGCACATGCAACTTAATTGTTCGGGATTCTTTCTCAGTGTGAATTTTTTTTTTTTTGCTTATCACCTGCTGCAGTGACATTGATTAATGTAGAACATGTACGAGGCATTTATGGTCTGGAGAAAAACTATTAGCGTGAGTGTGTGGTACCTGTGTGGTACCTGTGTGGTACCTTATTCACTCATGCAGTGAATAAGGAGTAAATTTTGAATAGTGGCATAACTACTGACAACTCTGCATTATCTAAGTGGCAGTACTTTGTGAACTAGGAACCAAAAGAAAGCCAGAATAGCCTTACTTTCTCTATATTGTGTAGAGCGGTGAAATTACTTGTAGTGCTGTGTGCCGCTTTAATGCAAAAGAAACATTTCGGCCTTCCAGTGTTGCATCATTTATTCATTGGCGCCTCGGGATGGCTTAGTGGTAGCGGTATGGAAAAAAGAGAAACATTTTAATGAAAATTCCTAGAATTTAGCCAGCATTTCAAACCTTCTGACTTGCTACTGTGCACATAAAGGGGATTGAAGGGAGGAAGAAGAGGGAAGTGTAGGGAGTAGTAAAATAAAGAAGAAAAAGTTATGAGACCTTGTAATGCAGAATGAAGTGCATTAAAATGGAATGCTTGAAAATAATTAGAGGTGATGTGCATTGTCCCACATGTAGGGTGACAATGTCCTTTGCTAACAGATTATTCAGTGTTCAGAAATGAAGTATTTAAAGTATATCTAAGAGTCCAAAATCATCTAGATAGGAAAATAAAAAGTTCATGCATGTCTCTGCAGCCTACAGCAGACTAAGGAACCGAATATAGAATCTACTGTTCGTGGCCCGAGACGTTCATAATGTACATGTCCTTTGGCATCCACTGGGCATTCTAACAGAATATGCTGCACTGTTCCCACTGTGACGGAGTTGTCACAGTATAGAGTTTATTTGTTCTAAACACAATCATAAGCTATTTGTGAACACTGTGTTGAGCCAAAGGTAGTGGTAAACATGTTCCAGGTGTTAAAGAAGTTAGTTTGGTTGTTGAGACCTGTGATATTGAGTGGTATGAAGAAAGGGTAATGTGTTTGCCAGCTACAAAAGGGTCTTTTTTTCTTCATTAGCATATCTTTTAGCCATTCGGTATGGATCAGCATTTGTGAAGAAAGTCCGCTCTTATTTATAAGGTTGTAGACCTCTGTTGGCTGCTTCGCCCAATTCTTTGGTGAACAGGATGCTACCAGGAGGAAGCTTTCCATCCACATTGCAAGGAATATTAGCATTCATTTAGTATGTCTTGTTCTATGTTGTCCGTAATGCAGCTCAACTGTGATAGTAAAGAATTGTTTTCTGCTTTAGGTTTCAGTTTGCATCCTTATTAAGAGAAGTATCAACCTTCTCTATAGGATAGAGAAGCTGATTTTTTTTTTTTTTTAGAATTTGTTGAGGCTCACAGATGCAAATATATGATGCTTGTAGATTAAGCATACTACTTTGTTTTGCACTAGCATTTAAAGTGATGGCATAGTCAGAAATTAAATTTGCAATTGTCTTCAGGCTTCTCCTTGCAGCACCAAAGGAACATGGAAAAAAGTAGACAGTGATGTCAATGTTTGTGGCTTATGAGATTTATGCTGCCTTTGCCTCGCATCCTGCCATGCATTGTTTGATATGTCCAAACAGCTCTTTGTGGCCTTTACCTTCGGCTGCATTGGTTGTCTTCCTGCAAGCAAACTTTTTCTGTGTTGCAAAATTTTGCGGCTGCTGTGATGACCTGATCATTGGTCTTCCCTCCCCTGCTGCTGTAAACTGTGAAGCCTGAACGCTGTCACACTTTTATTCAGTGTTTAGGTCATCATTTTATGCACTACCACATAAAGACTGCTTGCTTTACCTGAAGCTTTCATGCATTCAAATTATAAAACCTCCTCAATCTCTCATGAATGCTTTAGATTTTTTTCAGATTGAAAACAATCTGTCTAGTTGTGCTAATTCCATGCTATTCATTTGTTATTTGCAGGGTTTAACATTGTTTATGATACTATGTACCATTTATCCTATTGGCTGTGCTGTTCATTTGGTTACTCCAAAGTTTGTACAGCCCAGGGCAAAGGTTGGCCCGAATTTCCTGTTCTGATTTCACTGCAGCTACAGGGAACTCATTGCTTGCAGGCACATTTGACACTCATTTCACCTGTGATGCTGGATGCATATATACACTTATGGCCAAGTTTGAAAGCAATGACACTTGTCGTTATGCCATTTGTCGGCGCAGGAATCGCTATTTAATATTCATTAGTCTTATTGTTTGCTTCTGGCTGCACACACACACTGCAGTGCAATGCCCCTCAGTGGAATGCTTTCTGGTGTTGCGTATATCGTTGCATAGTTGATTTATTTGGTTAATGGAAACATCTGCTGGATTTTTTTTTTTTTTTTTTTTTGTGAGTGGAAATGAAGGTCAAGGTAGTATGCCGGCAAGATAAGCAGCGTTTTTTTTTTTTCTTCAGCCATCTTATATGTCGTTAATGTCCTACTATTTAGTCTACTCCCATGGCTATATTTTGATTGATAACAACAGCTCGCAGACTCAGTTTAACAAAGGGAACAAAATGTAGCGCACCAAGACAAGGACAGAGAAAGAAGACACACACACACAGACACACACAGACAGCGCTGTGTGTGTCTTCATTCTCTGTCCTTGTCTTGGTGCGCTACATTTTGTTCCCTTTGATCATGTACCAACAAGCCCAAGTATCTACCCTTCAGTTTAACATCTTTTCCTCCCGTTGACAATTATAGTCATCGTGAGAGTTTGTACCAATCAAACAATGACGAGTACAATCACTATGAACAAAATTTTCACACAGTGAACTGATGATGGCTATACTTGTCCTATTGCACTTAGTTGCTATTTCTGTCATGAGGTGGGCACAGCTGTGTGTATTGGACCATTTGTCCTGCTTCTGTCATCCGCATGTGAAAGGAGTTGTTTCCAAGGAGGACATTTTTCCAGAAGAACCCCCTGCAGTGAAGACGGCAGCCTCCACACTGAGATGCATAGTTTGCTATCAATCTGACAATAGAGATGCTTCACAGAAAAAAAGGAAAGAAACTCAGTTCTGGTGTGAATTTGGCCTCTGCGCTGCAACTCGCTTCGATTTCTGCGATTTGAAAGTGTCCAATTAAGTATGCTTTATGAGCTAAAGTAGCCTTTATTCGTATGCATGCTTTTTGCACCATTTATTTTTTTTTCTTGTGCTTTATAGTGTACTGAACCCTGCAAGATATTTTCTAGCAAGACAGAAGTTCGAAGCTATAAAGCCATCTACAGTTTTCTTTATTAGACAATTCCTCAAGTAAAGGAACCCTACTGAATTGAAAACATAGTGCCATTTTATTCAACAGAAGTTCTATGAACTTTGATAAAAAAAAAAAAGTTCCAGTCAATTTGGCACGATTTTCTTCATTTTTCATAGCTGACAGAGGGTTAGTTCAAGTGCTTGACCAGTTA